>ML251839.1:18492-43099 GCA_005239495.1 Nicotiana undulata
GGAATGTCATGACACTCTGTGGGCCGGCCATCCTGGCGAAGCTCGCACCATGGCCTTGCTTCGCCGTGCATATTATTGGCCCCAAATGGCCGACGACATCGCGCAGTATGTGAGGACTTGTCTAGTATGCCAGAAGGACAAGTCCGACCGCTTGACACAAGCGGGACTCCTGGAACCTCTAGCTGTTCCAAAGAGACCTTGGGAAAGCGTGTCTCTGGATTTCATCACCGGATTGCCCAAGGTTGGAGACCTCACAACTATCTTGGTTGTGGTTGATCAGTTTTCAAAGTATGCCACCTTCATTGCAGCACCTCAATATATATCAGCAGAAGATACAGCTCGACTCTTCTACTCTCATGTCGTCAAATATTGGGGCCTGCCCAAAGACATTGTTAGTGATCGCGATTCACGCTTCACTAGAAACTTTTGGACTCAACTATTTAAGTGCCTCGGGTCAAAATTGCGTCACGGCTCAAGTTTTCACCTACAATCCGATGGCCCGACGGAGCGTTTCAATGGTATGTTGGAGGAATATCTCCGCCATTTTGTTACCGGATTGCAAAAGAATTGGGTGAAGCTTTTGGATGTTGCCCAACTATGTTTCAATTCACAAAAGAGCTCCAGTACAAACAAAAGCGCTTTCGAAATAGTTACCGGGAAACAACCGCTACTCCCACACACCGTGAATGCACCAAACATGGGAAAATCTCCTCGTGCTACTAGCTTCTCAACATAATGGAAGAGGAATATGGAGATAGTGCGGAGCTATCTGGTGAAAGCCCAAAAGNTATTGAAAGTCGCATTGGGAAAGTTGCATACCGGGTGGATACCCCATCTTGGTGGAAAATCCATCCCGTCTTCCATGTCAGTCTATTGAAACCTTTTTGGGAAGACACGAAGGATCCTTCACGGATCCAACTCATAATACCCAGTATTCGAGGCCCCGGTTCAACCGGGAAAAGGCGAGCTGAAGCTATTCTTGATGACCGGGTAATTCATGCCTCCAGGAAGGATCACCAGCCATGCCCCATGACCCCTTGGACGCGCCTCGTGGCGTCCTAGCAAGCCTCCCAATGCCTATCTCCACGGACGGCCATGTGGTCTTGGCCGCACCAAGTGACAAACGCGCATGTGCCTCTGTCGCCCCACCAATTTCCCTCGCTAGCGCCCAGCCGCAAGCAGCTGCCAACAGCGCCGTGCGCGCAGACAATGCCGCGCACGCAGATCGTGATGCCTGAGACAAAGTTGTTGCCAACAGAATTGTTTCTACCTTTGTAGAAAACTAAGTCCTTTTCTCTGTAAATATAGAGTAGCTTTATTCCATGTACTTTCATTATGTTTCTCTAGCGTAGTTTAGTCTACTCATGTAACTTTGGTTTATTTTTTTAAAGCATTATTAGGGGGTATCAAGCATTCAAAACTTTCTAGCAAGCGATTCTCTGTACAGGTGTCTCTACCCCTCGACACCGCGTTGCCTTCTTTTGTAATAGCTTTCATTATTGCAATCAAGCTTTTATTTAATTCTAATTACTGTTCTCTCAAATCGTTGGCATTGGTTTTTCCACACGGCGCTGACAATCTCGTCTAGCGTGTGGCGGGGACCTCATTTGGCGGACAGCAACCACCCTGACATCGGTTGCTTAGCCTTACGTCGCCCTTCCAAAGAATCTCAAGAAGGCGCCGCATAACAAAGTTATTGTTGTTCAGTAGAGGTGTCATGTTTTATATTGTTATTTACTTGGATATCTCACAGATTTGACGGCTCATTCAATTCTGTTCAAGATGAACCTTGTGATAAAATGGTTTTGGTTATTCATCAATGATTTTGTCTTAATGCTTAATTTTTGTTGGTAAGACAATTTGTACACCATTTAACTGGATTAGTGTTGCACTGTAACCGAGTGAGATTTAGTGGATGCTAAGTCTGTCATAACTTACTCATACAGCTGCACCTTAATTTGTGAAGTATCTGATTGTAGATTTGTAGTCTTAATTTTTCCTCTGAGCATTCATAGGAAGAAATATTGAGGAAAATGGTGAGGCAGTACTATATTATGGTGCTTTAACTTTCTGTCAACATTTGAGGAGAATACCAATGAAGCACCATGAAATCGGGAAGCGTTAGAATACTGTAAGCATGTTATTAATTAATCAAATCCTCATGATTATGTATACGTTCGCGTGGTATGATTACGATTTATTTTAAACTTAAAACCAAGGTACGCGTTCGCGCAACTTCGGCCAAACATTTCTAATATTAACAGAGCGTGACAAAGTGTATAAACGTACACGTGACATGATTTAAGCGCCGATTTTCAAAACAAAATCAAGGTACGCGTTCGCGCGATTTTGGCAGAGTTTTTTCCTAGTAATTAAGCGTGACAAATTGTGTACGCGTACGCGTGACATGATTTGAGCACCGATTTCCAAAATAAATCAAGGTACACATTCGCGCGATATTCGTCGAGTTTTTCTTAAATAATTAAGCGTGACAAGTTGTGTACATGTACGCGTGACATGATTTAAGCGCTGAGTTCTCAAAATTAAACCAAGTACACGTTCGCGTGACTTTGGCTAAATAATTTTAATATTAAGAGCTATTAATTATGTACACGTACGTGTGACATGGTTTTTAGCGCACTAAAAATATGAGTACACTTACGCGTGACTTGTTTCAAGATAATTTCTTAATTGAGCGGTAAAGGTATAATGCACATAGGTTCTAAAATACATAATTAAGAAATTTAATTAAGCCAAGTATGATTAAAGCAACCGTGCTAGAACTACGGAACTCGGGAGTGCCTAACCCCTTCTCTCGGGTTAACATAATTCCTTACTCGGTCTTCTTGTTTCGCAGACTTTAACACAGAGTCAAAACTTCCTCGATTTGGGATTTAACATAAACTGGTGACTTGGGACACCATAAATTATCTCAACTGGAGACTCTTAATTGGAAAAATTCCCTAATCCATCTTGCGGAAAAAGGAGGTGTGACAGCTCTGGCGACTCTGCTGGGGAAGGAACCTTGAATCTCTGGTTCAGGGTTCAGAATTCGAGCTTGTAGTGTAATCTGTACTTGGCTTTATTGTTTGTTGATATTACTGTGTTTGGGGCTTAATGTGCTAATTGCCGCTCATTTACCTCTTTGATGTTATTTGAATTATATTAAACTGTCTTCCTTACGCCTCCCTTCTGAGTCTTCTAAAAATATGGTGCACACGTACGCATGACCCACTTTTTTGTTAGAGGTCGTACCAAATAAGAACGAGGATTGATCAACCACTGGGCCGGGTAGGCTTTCGTGCTCCCGGTATGTCGCTCCCACCTCGACTCAAGTTGTCCGCTTGGGTAAGCCATGTCTAGAACACACCCCCCGGTTTAAACTTAGAATAATATAGCCTCATGCCGGATCCCTAATAGGAACGTTTGTTTTCATCACGTGCATTTGACTTAGGGGACTCAACACAGGGGTTGGGTTCGTCTAGGATAGGTGCACCCAAAAAAAAAGGACCATCTTGATGCATTTTATGTGCTACGTGTCGCATTCTTCAAGGGTAAAAGGGTCATTTGACAGACCAATGATGGTTGAGGTTAAATGAGAAAGAAAATAGGGTTAAGTGTGAAAATGAAGCAAGTAAGGCCTAATTATATTTTTCTTTCACAAATTTATTTATTTATTTTCAAGAAAAAGACCCAAAAATGAAAATAAAAAATCCAAAAACATTTTGCACTTTCCCATCATTTTTTCAAAAAAAAAGAAAAAAAAAAAGAAAAAAAAGAAAAGAAAAAAATATGTTTTCTACAAATCAGTTTTTTTATTCTCGCCTGTATCCAATCTTCGCGAACTACGCAAACGTGATTCTCGTCTTTCAGGGTGGTACACGTAGGCAACCCACATAAGGTCCGGTCTTCCTCTTCCTCCTCTTCCTATTGAGTTTTTAGTTCCCGGCTTTAGGGGGTCGTAGCCAAATCTTACATATTTAGCCACTTTTGGCCACATCGGTCATTTTTGCAAAATAGGGCTATTTTCCCAAAGTGTCTTGTTAACATATGTCTTAGAGCGCTAAGTCTACAACAAGGCATCCTCTCAGCTTTAAGATCCATTCCTATTGAATTGGCATGTCTGGCCACTTTTGGCTACACCGGCCATTCTTGCAAAATGAGGTCATTTTCGCGAAAGTGGTTAATTGACCCATGTCTCAGAATCCTAAGTTCGCAACTAAATGTCCCACTACCTTAAGGTCCGTCCTTTTTGAGTTTGCATCTTTAGCCACTTCTGGCCATATCGGTCATTTTTGCAAAGTGGGTCACTTCTGCGAAGTACTTTTCAAGACCATGATTATTGGGAGTTTTGAAGTCATATAAGTCTTAGTGAGGCATTTTCCATGTCTTAGACGTCAATCTTATTGAGTTTGCACTCCTAGCCACCCTTGGCCACATAGGTCCTTTTGCAATAATAGCCCAATCATGCATTGCATGTATCCAATAGGAGGTGCCATAGTGTCTTGAGTCACTAACTCTATTTGGTCTAATTTTTCTCATTCAGGTATGGATAATTTAACAGAGCTTGAGCGTGACAAATGCCCCAGGACCATCCTAGCTAGAATTGTTGCCTTCTAGAGCTGTTTGAGGAGACTTTTTATTTTAGAGTTTGTTTTATATTATTTTTTACTTTCTAGTATTTAGTCTTTTAGTCGATGTCATAATTTGTCGTAGTATAGTTGAGTTTGTCAAGTCTCTTCATCATATTTCTTTTTTTGTATTTGAAAAACCAAAAAAAATTATAAATGAGAAATTCAAAAGATTCTTGTTTTTTAGTTTATTTTATCCATTACTTGTCCAGAACTACGCTTGATCTGATTCATGTGGAACATGATACGTAGGAAATCTACATAGGGTTCGATCGAATCATTATAAAAAATGATGAAAAAAAGGAAAAAAAGAGAGAATGGAAACACAAGCAGCATGCCCAATATTCAGAAATTACAAATTCTAGAGAATTGAGTAGTTTTTTAGCATAGGGTTTTAAGTTGGCTAAAATGCATTTTAGCGGAATTTTTCTCCCATTGGATGGTGCTCAAAATATTATAAAGTTCAAGCTGCTAGAGATTAGAACTCACGACCTCCATAAGAGAGCACTGAGACATGCACTTAACCAGGCAAGCTGAAGAGCAAGTCGTCTCTAGTGTTGTCCTTTTACGCCTTTTGTATCATATCTTGTATTTACATATTAATTAGATACATATATTTATTAAAAAATCCCGGCAAAGCGGTGTCAGATGACATTGCTTCGACCAAGGTGCATCCGTCCCTGGTTCTCACCATCTGCGAGAGAACAAAAGTAGAATGGTTCAAACTTCAATAATGGAAATAAACTGCACGATAGAAAAAGAAAGAGGTGAAATTTTCCTAAAGCCATATAGTCTCTGAAAGATGAGTACATACGTTCTTGTACCGATCAATCAGAATCTACCAAGCTTGCTCATTACTTGTGAGACCTGTCACGACCAAATTCCCACTATAGGTCGTGATTGCGTCCATGTAATTGTTCTTTTTACTAATTTTAAAGTACTTGATTTTATTTTAATTAAAGAACGATTAATAGGTAATTATAGTAAAGTAAACAATAAATTAACGAAAGAGTAAAATAGTGAATTTAATACTCAAACCATAAAATGTCTACTAGAATATTTTTAAAACCTAGTGCCACAAGTGTATGAGTAAACTAATAGATATACAAAAAACCTCCTATACTATTGTCTGGAGTAAGATAGACAGAAAATTAAATATAACAAGAAGAGACTCTGGGAATAAAGTGCAGCTCACCACTAAGTCTCCGGATAACGGAGGTACGCGCCTGAGTGGCTGCTAGATGCACCTGCCACAGATTTTGCACGATTAGTGCAGACGTGTAGCATGAGTACATAAATATATGCACCCGGTAAGTATCTAGTATAACCTCGAAGAAGTAGTGACGAGGGGTTGACTTCGACAATTACTAGTGGGCAATATACATAATGTACAAGATTATTTAATAGGCATGAAATACAACATCAATAATGGAATAAGAGGCAATTATTAAATGATCATTTATCAAAATAATAATTAAAAGTCCTCAGATATCACATACTAATCTCAACAAGTAAGTCTCAACATGTATTTATAGTCCTCAAGTCATGAAAAACATATCAAGTGTAATCAGACTCCCAGTTACAATACGCACGAGTTATACTGATGTCGTACGACCCGATCCACAATTATCGTGTACATACACTACCGAGGTCGTATAGCCCGATCTATGAATGCATCCCATTATATATATATATATTGCCGAGGCGTTCAGCCGATCCACATGAATAGAGAAACTCTTCGTACAATGAATTTCGTATTTACAACTCCGAGGTAAGCCCATAAAAGAATATAATTTCTATCAATAATTAAACATCGCACCAACTCTTTAAGAAATGAAGCTCGATTTAACATAATCTTTAACGAAGTTTTACTTATTAGTACAAGCAATAAAACTAGCAAATTGAGTCAAAATAGTGGCATAATAAAGGCCTATGTCAACCTGGACATAGCATGAATTTTAGCTACGCCTGGTCTCTCGTCACTTCGCGTACGTAGCACCCAAAATTAGTAGCAAATAACAATTTAAACATCTATGAAATTAATTCCCTCTTACAAGGTTAGGCAAGAGACTTACTCATTCCCAATTCCACTTTCCGATCCACAAATCACTCTAAGCAGAACAATACACAACTAGTCAAAGGTTGTACAAACTAATCAACAATAGCTCAAAAGTTCATAATTTAGTTATTAGTGTGATTAACCAACCCAATTTGGAAGGTCCTAAAATTCAGCTCCAGGCCCAGATACGTGGATTTCACAAATTTTTGTTAATGAATGTTACCCATAACCTCGTGACACAAATATATAATTTTTACCCAATTCCATAATCATTTCATGGTCTAATCTCATTTTTATCAAAATCTAGATTTTTTAAAACAAAAATTATAATATTTCCTCAATTTACTTGTTAAAATATACTCATAATTCAAGTATTAAGCTCACATTATATAGAAATCACTTACATGCATAACTAGGTGAAAATCTCTCTCTAGAATGCTCAAAATTTGGCTAATAATTGAGAGAAGTGAAGGAAACAAGCCAAGTCCTAATTTTTAAAAGACACGCTTCCTAGGTTTGCCTTCTTCGAGATCGTGGACTAGCCCTCACGATCGCGAAAGCAAAACTCGCGAACCTAGAAGAAGTATTCTTTGCAATTGCTATAAGCCACTCGCAAACGCGATGCACTGACCTTCCCACTCACCGCGAACGCGTGCCTCCACTCGGGAACACGAAAGGCAATAGAGCTGCCCAGACCCAGTCCAAGGTCTTCAACGCGAACATGAGGAGTCGACCGCAAAAGCGAAGGCCACAGGTTCCAAGCCTCAGTGAAGGCGACCCTTTCTTCGCGAACACGAATAGAAAAAGCGTCCAGTCTCCAATTCTTTCATCGTGAACGCGAGGGACCCTCCGGGTTCGCGAAAAAGGAAACTAGAACCAACACATCAGTAGTTGTAATGACCCGATCGGTCGTTCCGTGAGTTTAGCCCCATTTTCTCTGTTTCAGCTTTGTTATATGTTATTTGACTTATTCATGATGCATTGGGTTGGTTGGTTCGGGTTCGGAGTGGTCGTGGTGAGAATTGAGACACTTAGTTTCTTTGAATAGCTTTATAATTGGAAAGGTCAACTAGGAGTTGACTTATTGGTAAACGACCCCGGAATGCAGATTTTATGGCTCATATAGCTTCGTTAGGTGATTTGGGACTTAGGAGTGTGCTCAGAATATTTTTGTGATGTCCGGTGTAGAATTAGGCTTGAATTGGCGAAAGTTAGTTTTTGGTGATTACCGGTTCGGCAGTGGAAATTAGACTATCGGGGTCGGAATGGAATTCCGACAATTGAAACAGGTTCGTAATGTCATTTTGGATATGTGTGAAAATTTTTAGGTCAATCAGAGGTGTTTTGGATAGTTTTGGCATCGTTGGTGGAATTTAGAAATGTGAAAGTTCATAGGCTTGAATTCGAGGTGATTTTGGTATTTTGATGTTGTTTTTGATGTTTCGAAGGCTAGACTAAGTTGGAATGATCATTTAGGACGTTTTGGTATATTTGGTTTAGGTGCCGGGGGCCTCGGGTGAGTTCTGGGTGGTTAACGGATCAATTTCTTGTTTGGAACTTAGGCTATTTTGCTGGTGTGATGTTGCAGAAAAAGTGTTCATCGCGTTCGTGGGTGGGGTCCCGCGTTCGCGAAGGGTTAGCTGAAGAGACTGCAGATTTGTTCTTCGCGTTCGCAAAGAGATGAGTGCGAACGCGTAGGTTTAGGAAGAGGAAGCATTGCGTTCGCGGTTGATGGGATGCGTTCGCGAAGAAGGCTGGGGGGATTGGGGACCCCAGCGACTTTGGTCTATGCGATCGCGAAGGGGCGACCGCGTTCGCGGCCTGGTAAGTGATCGCGATCACTAAATGCGATCGCGAAGAGTAAATTGAGGCATGGAGGTTTTGTCCTTCGCGAACGCAGGATGGGGGCCGCGTTCGCGATGAAGGAATAACTGGGCAGTTTATATTAAAACCCTCCGCGACCGTTAACCACTTTTCCACTATTTTTGAACGGGAAGAGAGCTTTTGAGGCAATTTTGAAGTGGAAAAATCATTGTTCTTCATTAAGGTAAGGATTTTTGACCCTAAAACTCGATTATATGTGATTAAGGGTCAAACTAACAGTGTTTAATTTATGAAAATCAGTAGAAAAATGTGAAGTTAGGGCTTGAAATTGTGAGACCTTTTAGGGATGATTTGAGGGGTCAGACAGACTCCGATTTCAGAGTTCTTTATATGTACAGACTCGTGAGATTATGAGGATCGTTTTGGTATAAAATTTGTCGAGTTCCGAGACTCGGGCCCGGGGGTCGGGTTTGACCGATTTCGGGATTTTTGATAAATTCCGATTGGGTTTCATTCCTTGGCATATTATAATGATATAAATCTCATTCTTGGTAGATTTGGTACTCTCAGAGGCCGAATTTAGAGGCAAGGGCACTGCTGAGTAGTATGTTAGCCGGTTTTGAGGTAAGTAACGTTTCCAAACTTGGTTCTGAGGGTTCGAAACCCCGAACTATGTGATATATGACTATAATGAAGGTGACGCACATGCCAAGTGACGGGCGTGCGGGCGTGCACCGAGTGATTCGTGGCCTGGATCATCCCATGGAACCGTCTAGTAGCTATTACAGATTGATGTCCGCAGTTCTATTATGTGGTAAACGTCAACCTGTTAGAAATCATGTTAAGTATAAATGCAAAGGCTTCAAGCCGAACATGCTGAGACCCGAGTGGTAGTTTATTACTGTCTCCTCTTGTGATTATATGATTTCATATACTCAGTCCTATTATTGCATATCATTTCATGCCTCAGTCTAAAAAATTGTTAATTATATGCATATTTATCATTGTTTGGGATGATTTATACACCTGTGAGCCATATGAGTGAGACTGGAAAAGTAATGACTGAGTGAGGCCGAGGGCCTGTTATTGAGACTGTTATGAGATCGGACTGCACATCGCAGCGATACTGTAATCATGCCTTCGTTGGTCTGATATAGCGCTTGGGCTTATAGGAGCCCCTCCGGAGTCTTTACACCCCAGTGAGCGCATTGATATTGAGGGATGGATCTTCCCTGGACATGGATCTTGTCCGAAGTTGATATATGTGAGGGATGGATCTTCCCTGGACATGGATGTTATCCGAAGTTGATATATGTGAGGGATGGATCTTGTCCGAGTGTTGTATTCCGGAGATGGATATTCTCCGTGGGGCTGGATTGGCCTTTTTCCTCGGTACTGAGTGACTACGGTCACAGGTGTTTATGCATATTTCGGGATGGATCTTCCCTGGGCCTGAGAGCCATATATAGTATTGAGTGGACTTATGTGGGAGAGTTGTGAGCACTATGTGCATTTCCACAATGTTGATATGTTGGCATGTAGAGCATATGAGATATACCTGACATATTCTGTTGTTATTTTCTGATAAACTATGAACATGTCTAAATTTTTGTACGCTAATGATTACAATTATTGAGGTTTAGTTCGTCACTACCTCTCAACCCATAGTTTGGGTTCGTTACTTCTGAGTTGGTGTACTCACGTTACCCCCTGCACCTTATGTGCAGATCCAGGTTCATCGGGACCCGGTAGCGATTGCGGATTTGCTGTTAGAGTTTCTTTTGGAGTCTTTGAGGTAGCAGCTGGTGATCGTAGCCTCGTCTTTTCCCTCTTTATCTTCCTGTTGCACTTTACTTATACAGACTATGTTGTCTATTCCTGTATCTTGACATTCTTTTGCTGTAGTAGCTCGTGACTGAGTGACACTAGATCCGGGGTTGTAGAACTTAAATTTTGGTTTCAGATATTATTTAAAACTTCAAATTTATTGTTATTATTATCCACAGACTTGTTAAAAATGATATTTTATTGGTAATTGCATTTAGCTTAGATAAAATGGGTGGCTTGCCTGGTTCCACGACATGCGCCATCATGACTCCGGAATTGGGTCGTGACAGTAGTATTTGGCTTAGTTCCGGGCGGTCCGAAATGCACCCAAGCCCCCGGGAACCCATCCAATGCACCCAAAAGTCTATAAATATAATATAGACCTGCTCAAAACCTCGGAACACGTAAAATAATATTGAAACTAAGAATCGCACCTTAAAACCAAATTGAATAAACTTTTGAACTTAAAACTTCTTAACTAGCTCCGAACGCGCCGAATCATACTTAGACTACGCGAAATGACACCAAATTTTGCGTACAAGTCAAAAATCACCATACTGACCTATTCCTCAGCTGTGAATCCCAAACAGACCTCGATCACACCAAAGTCTACTCCAAACCATATTTAAAGAACTTTAAAACATTCAATGAAACAACTTTCAACATTAAGCGCTGAAATGCTCACGGATCACCCGAAACCTGATCCGAAAACATGCCTAAGTCCAAAATTATCATACAAATCTATTGGAACCATCAAATCATGGTTCCGAGGTCGTTTAATCAAAATGGTGTCCCAAGTCAAACTTGGCCAACATAGGCCACTATTAAGGAACTAAGTGTTCCGATTTCAACCCGAACCCTTCCAAACCTAAATCAACCATCCCCTCAAGACATAAAATAGTGATAACACACATGGGGGGTCTTAATGGATTTAAAAATCCCCATGAATTGTCGGGTCGTTACATTTTCCACTTCTTAAACAAACGTTCTTCCTTGAACGAGTCTAGAATCGTACCTGGGGTGCTGAATAGGTGTGGATATCTGCTCCACATATCCTCATCGGTCTTCCAAATCGCCTTCTCGACTGGATGACCCCCTTAACTAGACCTTTACCGCATAAATATTCTTATACCTCAACTGGAAAACCTACCTGTCAATAATAGTAACTGGCTCCTCCACATAACCCAAGCTCTCGTCTAGCTGAATTGTACTGTAATCTAATACGTGCAATTTGTCGGCATGGTATTTTCGGAGAATAAACACATGGGAAATCGGATGAACTCCCGATAAACCAGGAGGCAAACCAAGCTCACAAGCAACCTCCCCAACTAGCCTCAACACCTCAAATGGGTCAATAAACCTTGTGCTCAACTTTCCCTTCTTCCCCAACCTCATGATTCCCTTCATCAGCGAGACTTTCAAGAGAACCTTCTCGCCCACCATAAATGATTATGTCTAGATTGTGCTGTGCGAACTCTCTCCTGAATAACCTTTACCTTCTCCAAGGCATCCTTCACTAAGTCAGTACTATATAACCTAGCCTCGCCGAGCTCAAAATATCCGATGGGCGAACCACATCGCCGACCATATAAAACCTCAAATAGAGCTATCTCGATGCTGGACTAATAACTGTTGTAATAGGAAAACTCGGACAAAAGCATGAATCGATTCCACTTCCCTCCAAAGTCAATCACACACACTCTGAGCATATCATCCAAAATCTGAATTGTCCGCTCCGACTGCCTGGCGGTCTGCGGATGAAAGGTTGTGCTGAGCTTTTCTGTACTTCTCTCCAAAAATGCAAAGTGAACTGGAGGCCTATATCTGAACAAGCACACCATGGATCCAGAGAATCTCCTGAATGTAAATCTGGGACAATCTCTCTGAAGAGTACGTAGTCATAATCTGAATAAAGTGTGTCGAGTTGGTCAGCATGTCGATAATGACCAAACAACATCAAACTTCCTCAACGTCCGCGGTAACCCAACTACAAAGTCCATAGTGATCCGCTCCCATTTCCACTCTGGTAGAACCATCCGCTGGAGTAGGCCACCTGGCCTCTGGTGCTCATACTTAACTTGCTGGCAATTTAGACATCTCGCTACATACTCAACTATATCCTTGTTCATCAACCGCCACCAATAATTCTTCCTCAGGTTACGATACATCTTCGTATCACCATGATGAATAGAATACCGAGATTTGTGGACCTCCTCTAGAATCTTCTCCCTCAAGCCATCAACATCAGGAACACATAAGTGACCCTGGAGTCGTAGGACACCATCCTCGCCGATAGTAACCTCCTTGGAACCACCCCCGTAGTACCGTCTCTATAAGAACCATAAGGTGCGGATCATCGGACTAACGAGCCTTGATCTGCTCAAATAATGAAGACTAAGCCACAACACATGCAGGAACTCGACTGGGCTATGAAATATCAAACCTCACAAGTCTGTTAGTTAAGGAATAAATGTCCAAATTCAATGGCATTTCCTCTACTGAAATAAATGCCAAACAACCCATACTCTTGGTCATTCTGCTCAAGGCATCCACAACTACATTCACCTTGCCTGGATGGTAAAGGATGGTAATATTAAATTCCTTCAATAAATCAAGCCACCTGTGCTGCCTCAAATTAAAATCTCTATGCTTAAACAAATGCTGCAAGCTATGATGATCGGTGTAAACTTCACAGGGTACCCTATGAAGATAAGGACTCCTAATCTTGAGAGCATGAACTATCGTGGCCAACTCCAAATCATGTACGGGGTAATTTGTCTCATGGGGCTTCAACTGACGTGAAGCATATGCAATAGCTTGCCCCTCCTACATCAATACACAACCCAGGACAACGCGTGAAGCGTTGCAATACACAATATACATCCCCAAATCGAAAGGCAACACTAAAAACGGTGATGTAGTCAAAGTTTTCTTGAGCTTCTGAAAGCTCGCCTCGCAATCATCAGACCATCAGAACGGAGCACCCTTCTGGGCCAATCTAGCCAAAGGTGCTGCAATAGATGAGAAGCCCTCCACAAACTGACAATAATAACCTGCTAACCCTAAGAAACTCCTGATCTCGGTCGCTGTTGTAGGATGAGGCCAACTCTAAACTGCCTCGATCTTCCTGGGGTCCACTTTAATACCCTTACCTGATACAACATGCCCCAAGAATGCCACAGAAGCTAATCAAAAATTGCACTTGGAGAACTTAGCATATAGCTTATGTTCTCGCAAGGTCTGAAGCACAACTCTCTAATATTGCTCGTGCTCCTCCATACTATGCGAGTAGATCAATATGTCATCAATGAAGACAATGACGAAGGAGTCAAGATATGACATGAACACGTAGTTCATCAAATCCATAAACGCCGTCGCAAAAACTCGTAGTGGCCATACCTAGTCCGGAAAGCCGTCTTTGGAACATGCAAAGCACGAATCGTTAGCTGATGATACCTAGATCTCAAATCGATCTTAGAGAACACCCTGGCACCCTGCAACTGGTCGAACAAATCATCAATACGCGGCAACGAGTACTTGTTCTTAATGAGTGATTTGTTCAACTTGCGGTAATCAATCCACATCCGCGTACTCCTATTGTTCTTTTCACAAATAACATTGGTGCACACCAAGGCGGCACACTCAGCCTGACAAACCCCTTTGCTAGAAACTCCTCAAGGTGCTCCTCGAACATTTTAAATTCGGATCCATGCGGTACGGTGGAATAGATATAGGCTGGGTACTCGACTCCAAATCAATATTGAAATCGATATCACGATCTGGTGGCATGCTTGGTGTTTCATAAGGAAACATATCAGAGAACTCTCGCACCACAGGCACTAGATCAATCGTGGGAGTCTCTACAACAGTATCCCAAACATAGCTATATAAGACAAACAACCTGTCACGACCCAAATTCCCAACCTTGGGGATCGTGATGGCGCCTAACACCATACTTGCTAGGCAAGCCAATGTTAGAAATAGAATAATTTATTTCCTTAATTAATTACTTAAGCACAAATAAATAAATTCCAAATGAACTGAATTAAAATAATTTTCAACAACAATAAAACAGAATAATAATATTGACCGATTAAATAGAACGAACCACAAAGTAATTATAATAATAACTCTAAGACTACCCCAGGGTCTGGTCTCACAATCCACGAACTACTACAGAATACTACAAATAATGGCTGAAAGAAATAGTGTAACTGTTCCGAATAATATAAAACAGTGTATGTAAAAATAGGAGAAGACTCTCAGAATTTGCGAACGCCGGCAGATGTACCTCGTGTCTCCAAATGAATAGGTGGTCGTCTTGAAATCCTCTACTGCCGAATAGAACCTGGATCTGTGCAAAAGAGCACAGAGTGTAGTATCAGTACAACCGACCCCATGTACTGAATAAGTGCCGAGCCTAACCTCGGCGAAGTAGTGACGAGGCTAAGTCGGGATTCAACATTTTAATCTTTAACAACAATAAATAATGAACAAGAAGAAGTCTAAACAAATAGATAATTAAGTGTTGCAACCAAATAAAATAAAATAACTCAGCTATAACCAATTCTCAAATATCTCTTCAGAGTTCCAAACTTTAACTTTAAACAAAAAAAATAGTACTAAAATATTTAAAGAGTAGTAAAATAAACATTTTAGCTTTTCAAAACTTTGATCTCTTTTTCTTGAAATATCAGTAAAATATAAATGTAAATATCCTCCCTTATCACTCCTTGTTGCGGCGTGCAACCCGCTCCCACCTGTCCTCTCTTATTGCTCCTCCCTGAAATATCTCCCTTATTACTCCTGTTGCGGCGTGCAACCCGATCCCACCTGTCCTCCCTTATCACTCCTTGTTGCGGCGTGCAACCCGCTCCCACCAGACATATCATATCAGTTTATTCAAAATTTCACAAATCAGGCCAAGCCTTTCACAATACTTTTGTTTCAACAATTATAAATAATAAACTGCATTTTTCTCATGACTTCATCAATAACCTCTCAACCATGAAACCAACAAGAATATCAAAATATATACACATTTATTCCATAAAAACAATATCAAACCTCTCAGCCATATTTATATCACGAGGGAACCAACTCAAACAACCAATACTCTTTCCAAACAGTCACAACAATAACTAACAACAATTCAACAAGGCCAAATAATCATAGAAACAATAATGAACATGTAACAGTTAAGACAATAATCAAATAAGTGGAGAACGGGAAAGGGAATCATATTTTAACAAACACTTTGGGTGGTGCATAGATACTCGTCACCACACCTATACACCACGCCCATGCAATTCACATAACAAACAAGTGGGGAGTCCTATTCCCTCAAGCTAAAGTTAGGCCAAACACTTACCTCAATTCCGCAGGCCACTCACTGCTCAATTATTGCTTTTCCCTTTGAATTCACCTCTAACTTGCTCGAATCTAATCAAATTAACTTAATATCATTAACTAATGCTAAAGAAACTAACTTTGTTGAAAATATAATTTTTCCTAAGCTTTTCTAAAAAAAAGTGAAAACCCGACCCCGGGCCTGCTTGGTCTAAACTCGGGGTTCGAACCAAATTATGTTTACCCATTCACCCACGAACCCAAATATGCTATTAGTTTTGAAATCCGACCTTAATTTGATAAAAAAAATTGATTTTTACAAAACACCCTAATTTTACCCAAATCCTAGATTTTTACCATGAAAATTCTTTATTTTTGCTTTAAAAGTGATGCAAAATAGTAAGGAATTGAAAGAACAAAGTTTGGAATTGATTACCTATGACTTGGGGATGAAGATTGTTGAAGAAAATCGTTTTTAGGGCTGAAAACCTCAAAAGTTTAGTGAAGAAAGTGTTATGTCCGTTCTTTAACAGGTATTTATATTAGCTGGGCTGGGCAACTGTGCGATCGCGGATAAAGAGGTGTGATCGCACAGTGTAAGGGATTTTTTGGTCAGTGCTATCGCATGGGGAGGGGTGCGATCGCACAGGGTATTGGATTTCCCTCCCCCAGGCCAAAATTTAAAAGTGCTATCGCACAGCTACTCGTGCGTTCGCATAGGGTTGGGGCTGCTGGCCTATGCGATCGCAGGCTTCTAAGTGCAATAGCACATCACAAATCCTGGGACCCCTGAAGACTACACTATGCGATCGCGATCTTACCTATGCGATCGCAGAGTACAAAAACCTTGACACCAGATACTGAAAAACCAGCAGTTATTTTCAAGTGTAAAACACCCCGTGGCCTACCCGAAACTCACCCGAGCCCTCGGGGCTCCAAACAAATCATGCACGCAAGTCTAAAAATATCATACGGACTTGCTCGTGCGATAAAATCATGAAAATAACATGTAAATTTACGAATTGAACCTCAAAACTCATCATTTTCAACATAAACTCTTAAAGTTCATAACTTCTCAACCGGATGTCCGAATCACGTCAAACGAACTCCGTTTTTCACCAAATTTCACAGTTAATCCCTAAATATCATAACAAAGTTGTTCTGGGCTGCGGAACCAAAATACGAACCCGATATCTATGATTTTTAGCATTATTTCTTTTCTTTAATTTCAGCAAAACAATTTCTTTCAAAATTTGATTTCTAAGGCTTGGGACCTCGGAATTCATTTCCGGGCATACGCCCGAGTCCCATATTTTACTGCGGACCTCCCGGGATCGTCGAAACATAGATCAGGGTCCATTTACTCAAAATGTTGATCAAAGTCAACTTTTACCAAATTTAAATTCTAAAAATCACTATTTCTCATATTTTTATATAAAAGCTTTCCGGTTTCACGCCCGGACTACGCATGCAAATAGAGGTATTTAATATTAGTCTTTTGATGGCTTTTAGGCATGGAACGGAATCTAATTTTATGAAATGACCCCTTTGGTCATCACAATCTCCACCTCTAAAACACACGTTCGTCCTCGAACGGACATAGAAAATTACCTGAAGTGGCGAACAAGTGTGGGTATCTACTCTGCATGTCCGACTCGGACTCCCAAGTAGCCGCCTCAATGGGCTGGCCTCTCCACTGCACTCGAACTGAAGGAAAACTCTTAGATCTCAATTGGTGAACCTGCCGGCCTAAAATAGCTACCGACTCTTCCTCATAAGTAAAGTCTTTGTCCAACTGGACAGAGCTGAAATCGAACATGTGGGACGGGTCACCATGATATTTTTGGAGCATAGACACATGGAATATCGGATGCACTGAGGATAACCCTGGAGGCAATGCAAGTCTGTAAGCTACCTCCCCACCTTATCAAGAATCTCAAACGGCCCGATATACCTAGGGCTAAACATGCCCTTCTTCCCAAACCTCATAACACCCTTCATGGGCGACACACAAAGCAATACTCTCTCTCCAACCATGAATAGTACATCACGAACCTTACGATCAGCATAACTCTTTTTCCTAGACTGAGCTGCACGAAGTATTTCCTGAATAATATTGACCTTATCTAAGGCCTACAGAACCAAGTCGGTACCCAACAATCGAGCCTCTCCTGGCTCGAACCATCCAACTGGCGATCTGCACCGTCTACCATATAACGCCTCACAAGGATCCATCTGAATTCTCGACTGATAACTATTATTATAAGAAAACTCCGGTAACGGCAAGAACTAATCCCATGAACCTCCAAAATCAATAACACAAGCGCAGACCATGTCCTCCAATAATATGAATGGTACGCTCGGATTGCATGTCAGTCTGAGGGTAAAATGTTGTACTCAACTCCACTCGGGTACCCAACTCTCGCTGAACAGCCTTCCAAAAGTGCGAAGTAAACTGCGTACCCCGATCAGAAATGATAGACACGGGCACCCCATAAAGGCGAACAATCTCCCGAATATACAACTCAGCCAACTGCTCTGAAGTATAAGTACTAGCCACTGGAATGAAGTGTGCTGATTTAGTCAGCCTATCCACAATAACCCAAACCACATCGAACTTCCTCTAAGTTCGTGGGAGCCCAACAACGAAGTCCACAGTGATACGCTCCCACTTCCACTCAGGAATCTCTATCTGCTGAAGCAAACCACCAGATCTCTGATGCTAATATTTTACATGCTGACAATTTAAGCAACGAGCCACATAAGCCACAATGTCCTTCTTCATCCTTCTCCACCAATAATGTTGTTTCATATCTTGGTACATTTTTGCTGCACTTGGGTGAATAGAATACTTGGAGCTGTGAGCCTCCTCAAGGATCAATTCACGGAGGCCATCAACATTAGGCACACACAATCTACCCTGCATCCTCAAAACACCATCATTTCCAACTGTAACCTGCTTGGCATCGCCGTGCCGAACCATGTCCCTAAGGACCGCCAAATGTGGGTCATCATCCTGCCGCTCTCGGATACGATCAATTAGAGAAGACCGAACGACAGTATAAGCTAGGACACTGCTGGGAGAAATATCCAACCCCACGAACTAATTAGCCAAAGTCTGAATGTCTGAAGACAACGGTCTATTGCCAACTGAGATATACGCAAGACTGCCCATACTTACTGTCTTTCTACTCAATGCATCGTCCACCACATTGGCCTTACCCGGGTGATACAATATAGTGACATCATAATCTTTTAACAACTCTAACCACCTCCGCTGCCTCAAATTTTGATCTTTCTGCTTGAATAAGTACTAGAGGCTGCGATGGTCAGTAAAAACCTCACACGGCACGCCATAAAGAGAATGCCTCCAAATTTTCAAAGCATGTACAATAGCTGCCAACTCTAAATCATGAACATGGTAATTCTTCTCATGGACTTTCAACTGCCGAGACGCATACGCAATCACCCTGCCATCCTGCATCAACACTGCTCCAAGGCCAACTCGAGACGCATAACAATACACCGTGAAAGAACCCGAATCTGATGGTAACACCAACACAGGTGCCGAAGTCAAGGCTGTCTTGAGCTTCTGAAAGCTCTCCTCGCACTCATCTGACCACGTAAATGGGGAACCTTTCTGAGTCAATTTAGTCATTGGGGCTGCTATGGATGAAACCCCTCCACAAAACGACGGTAGTAACCGGCCAAACCAAAGAAACTCCTAATCTCCGTGACTGTGGTGGGTCTAGTCCAGTTCTTGACTGCCTCTATCTTCTCATGATCAACCTGAATACCGTCGGCTGATACAATATGACCCAAAAAGGCTATGGAATCTAACCAGAACTCATATTTAGAAAACTTAGCATACAACTGATTATCCCTCAAAGTCTGGAGTGCTATACAAAGATGCTGCTCATGCTCTTACCGGATGCAGGAGTATATAAGAATGTCATCAATGAACGCGATCACAAAAGAGTCCAGATGTGGCTTGAAAACCCAATTCATTATGTCCATAAAGGCCGCTGGAGCATTAGTCAGCCCAAAAGACATAACCAAAAATTCATAGTGCCCATACCTCGTACGAAAGGCTGTTTTAGGAATATCGGACGCCCTAATCTTCAGGTGATGGTGGCCTGACCTCAAATCAATTTTCGAAAACACTCTAGCACCCTGAAGCTGATCAAATAGGTCATCAATCCTCGGCAACGGATATTTATTCTTGATAGTAACTTTATTCAGTTGCCTGTAGTCTATGCACATTCTCATTGACCCATCTTTCTTCTTTACGAACAAAATCGGTGCACCCCAAGGCGAGACACTAGGTCTGATAAAACCCTTATCTAACAAGTCTTTCAACTGTTCTTTCAACTCTTTCAATTCTGGTGGGGCCATCCGATACGGAGGAATAGAGATGGGCTGAGTGCCCGGAGCCACATCAATACAGAAATCAATATCCCTGCTGGGCAGCATACCTGACAGGTCTGCAGGAAATACCTCAGGAAACTCACGCACGATAGGAACTGACTCTATAGAAGATACCTCAGCACCAGAATCACGAATATGAGCCAAATAAGCCAAGCACCCTTTCTCCACCATGCGACGAGCCTTAGCATATGAAATTACTCAGCTGGGAGAACTACTAGGAGTCCTTTTCCATTCTAATCGAGGCGATCCAGGTAAAGCTAGAGTAACTGTCTTGGCATGAAAGTCTAAAATGGAATAATAGGGCGACAACCAATCCATGCCCAATATAATATCAAAGTCAACCATGTCTAGGAGTAAAATATCAACACTAGACTACCACGCACGAAAAATATACTCGATCTACCACAATAGCATCCCCCACCGGTGTAGACACATAAATAGGAATACTCAAGGGATCACGGGGCACATTCAAATACGAGGCAAAATAGGATGAAACATACGAATAAGTAGACCACGGATCAAACAAAATGGAAGCAGCTCTATCACAAACTGAGATGATACCTGTAATAACAGCGTCGGAGGATTCTGCCACAGGTCTAGCTGGAAAAGCATATAGTCGGGGCGGAGCCCCACCACCCTGAACCACACCTCTGAGAGGACCTCCACCTCTAGCGGCTGACCTCCACCTCTAGCTATCTGTCCTCCACCTCTAACATTCTGGCCTCTACCTCTGATTACCTGACCCCTACCCTTTACTGGCTGGGCAGGTGGTACTGCAGCTGGTGTCGGAACTATGGCACGAGAACCTTGGTGCTGATGCTGACTGCTCAAAAATTTCGGACAAACTCTCCGAACATGCCCATATTCACCACATTCAAAATATCCCAAATCAGGCCAAGCCTTTCACAATACTTTTGTTTCAACAATTATAAATAGTAAACTGCATTTTTCTCATGACTTCATCAATAACCTCTCAACCATGAAACCAACAAGAATATAAAAATATATACACATTTATTCCATAAAAACAATATCAACCTCTCAGCCATATTTATACCACGAGGGAACCAACTAAAACAACCAATACTCTTTCCAAATAGTCACAACAATAACTAACTACAATTCAACAAGGCTAAATAATATAGAAACAATAATGAACATGTAACAGTTAAGACAATAATCAAATAAGTGGAGAACGGGAAATGGGATCATATTTTAACAAACACTTTGGGTGGTGCATAGATACTCATCATCACACCTATACACCACGACCATGCAATTCACATAACAAACAAGTGGGGAGTCCTATTCCCTCAAGCTAAAGTTAGGCCAAACACTTACCTCAATTCCGCAGGCCACTCACTGCTCAATTATTGCTTTTCCCTTTGAATTCACCTATAACTTGCTCGAATCTAATCAAAATTAACTTAATATCATTAACTAATGCTAAAGAAACTAACTTTGTTGAAAATATAATTTTTCCTAAGCTTTTCTAAAAAAAAGTGAAAACCCGACCCCGGGCCTGCTTGGTCTAAACTCGGGGTTCAGACCAAATTACGTTTACCCATTCACCCACGAACCCAAATATGCTATTAGTTTTGAAATCCGACCTTAATTTGATATAAAAATTTGATTTTTACAAAACACCCTAATTTTACCCAAATCCTAGATTTTTACCATGAAAATTCTTTGTTTTTGCTTTAAAAGTGATGCAAAATAGTAAGGAATTGAAAGAACAAAGTTTGGAATTGATTACCTATGACTTGGGGATGAAGATTGTTGAAGAAAATCATTTTTAGGGCTGAAAACCTCAAAAGTTTGGTGAAGAAAGTGTTCTGTCCGTTCTTTAACAGGTATTTATATTAGTTGGACTTGGTAATTGTGCGATCGCGGATAAAGAGGTGCGATCGCACAGTGTAAGGGATTTTTTGGTCAGTGCTATCGCATGGGGAGGGGTGCGATCGCATAGGGTATTGGATTTCCCTCCCCCAGGCCAAAATTTAAAGCAGTGCTATCGCACAGCTACTAGTGCGTTCGCACAGGGTTGGGGCTGCTGGCCTATGCGATCGCAGGCTTCTGAGTGCAATCGCACATCACAAATCCTGGGACCCTTGAAGACTACACTATGCGATCGCGGTCATACCTATGCGATCGCAGGCTTCTGAGTGCAATCGCACATCACAAATCCTGGGACCCTTGAAGACTACACTATGCGATCGCGGTCATACCTATGCGATCGCAGAGTACACAACCTGAACACCAGATACTGAAAAACCAGTAGTTATTTTCAAGTGTAAAACACCCCGTGGCCTACCCGAAACTCACCCGAGCCCTCGGGGCTCCAAACAAATCATGCACGCAAGTCTAAAAATATCATACGGACTTGCTCGTGCGATAAAATCATGAAAATAACATGTAAATTTACGAATTGAACCTCAAAACTCATCATTTTCAACATAAACTCTTAAAGTTCATAATTTCTCAACCGGATGTCCGAATCACGTCAAACGAACTCCGTTTTTCACCATATTTCACAGTTAATCCCTATATATTATAACAAAGCTGTTCTGGGCTCCAGAACCAAAATACGAACCCGATATCAATGATTTTTAGCATTATTTCTTTTCTTAATTTCAGAAAAATAATTTCTTTCATAAATTGATTTCTAAGGCTTGGGACCTCGGAATTCATTTCCGGGCATACGCCCGAGTCCCATATTTTACTGCGGACCTCCCCAGATCGTCGGAACACAGATCCGGGTCCTTTTACTCAAAATGTTCACCAAAGTCAACTTTTACCAAATTTAAATTCTAAAAATCACTATTTCTCATATTTTCACATAAAAGCTTTGCGGTTTCACGCACGGGCTGTGCACGCAAATTGAGGTGTTTAATTTTAGTCTTTTTATGGTTTTAAGCATGGAACATAGTCTAATTTTATAAAATGAACCCATGGGTCATCACACAACCCTTCTCGATCATATGTCGAGACTTCAAGAAAGAAATAACCAAGCCGGATGTAGTGACAGATGACCCTCTCCACTCCAATCTAGGCAACTCTATCATTGCCAATGTAACAGCCTTGGCGTTTCAATCAAGAGTGGCATGATACAGAGACAACCCGTCCATACCCAGGATGTTATCAAAGTCGGTCATGTCGAGCAACAGAAGATCTGCTCCGGTATTATAACCACAGAAAGTCATAATACAGGACCTATAGACCCGATCCATAAAAAAATAAATTGTCAACGGGTATGGACACATAACTAGGAGCATCCAAGGACTCACAAGGGACATATAGATAATGAGAAAATAGAGAAGAAACATATGAATATGTGTCCCTGGATCGAATAATACTGGAACATCCCTACCCCATATAGAAATAATACATGTGATCACAGCATCTGAGGCTACTACATATGGTCTGGTTGGAAAAACATAGAACTTATGTGGAGTGCCACCTGCCTGGCCTCCACCTCAAGGGCGACCCCTACCCAACTTCCCTTCGCCTATGGTAGGCCAGACGGCCAGTGCGACAGCTAGTGCGATAATCATGGGCTGATGGCCTTGCTGCCCCGAAATCTTGGGAAAGATCTCCTCATGTGACCAAGCTCCCAGCACTTAAATCAACCTCTCGATGTGGAAGATGACTGACCCGGAGTCTTACCCTGGGGACCTGAATACCCGTTGGAAGGGCCCTGAATAGCCGTTGGACGGTAGGAGCTCTCTGTAATGGAAATGAAATACGATCGCACTGGTGCACCCCGAGAAGGCGATGGTTCTCAATAAGTGGGTCTACTGGACTAACCTCTCATGAAATGATTGTATACGGCCGCACCTATGGCCGATTGTATATGGCAGCACTGGTGCACCCAGGGCCGATTGTATGTGACCGCCGAGCTATCTCCCCACCTGCTCATACGGAGTCCCAATCTCCACCTCTCGGGCCATAGTAACCTGAATACCATAAGGAAATACCACAATAAACCTCTATACTCTTTATGCATTTGTGGGGAGTATCATATGTTCATGGCGAGACACTTAGATAATCTGGCCTCATAATCGGTCATAGACATCTGACCCTGCTGGAGCCGCTCGAACTGAGCCGACATCTCTTAGCACTGAGAGGGTGGAATAAATCTCTTCAGAAAGAGAAGTGTGAACTGATCCTAAGTCAAGGCAGGCGAACCCGATGGCCTGCTAAGAAGATAGGACTGCCATTATCTGCGAGACCTGCCCTCAAACTGAAATGTGGTGAAGTCCATCTCGTTGGACTCCAATATTCTCATGTTATCAGTTTGTCCTTGCAACAGTCAAAAAAATTCTTGGGGGTCCTCATGCCGCTCACCATGTGGCAGACATATAAATCCCAAATGATGACTATTCATTTACATACCATGTGGCATGTGTAGAAGAAGTGGTGGCCTACAAAGATTGTTATCTATAACTAAGAGGAAAGTACATAAATTTGCCAAAAAAAAAAAAAAAAA
>ML251839.1:43147-68650 GCA_005239495.1 Nicotiana undulata
CAAAAAAAAAAAAAAAAAGCTTATGGATGAAGCTTGGCATTCAAAGACTCTCTAAGGCTTCGAATTGATCACAAAGAAACGTGAATTAATTAAGCAAAGTGACGGATTTTGGGCAAAACATTCATACAAAGTTACAGTGCCTAATAGCAACGTGATATGCAATTCTAAGAGGCCACGGTACAATCTTTCTCAAGAACATCGTACGGATTTTTTCCCTACTCCAGGTATGTTATGAATAATCCTTTTTTCTTTTGGCATGATCTAAGTAACGAGATGCAAACGTAATGCTATTCCATAAGTGGTTCTACTCTTAGCAGTTAAGAATATCTACGTTATTCATTCCTATAAGGTGATATTTTTAGCGTGAAGGATCGAAACAGTTTTTACGTGTTGGTTGAAGCAAGTTATATGGACTTATGGAGTTCAAGTGGGTGATACTTGGAAAGGAAACTGACCTCCGTCCATAATTTTATGAAAATATTGTTGGGTAATTGAACACTAGATAACGGTTCATCATGGAAAATATTTTTCTCCGTAGCAAAACACACCCTTATCCTTTCATTTTTCATCTTCTTTACGAGGCATGGTACCTTTCTGTATTCTGTAACTCAATATATTTATTTTGTTAGCAATCAAAACTTTTATGTTAGGCATTTGAAAGATGCATAAGATGTAAGCCGAAGTGTTTATGAACTCTCTTTCTCACGGTTTGTGAAGAATAGACTAGCTCTTTTTTTTTTTTTTGCTGTGTTTCTTGAAGAGGTGATGTTTCGCGGGCAATTACCACAGGTGTAGCAATTATGTATCATTATTTACCACTGGTTGGGCAGTCATGCATATTCACTTAACATCGAGCTACGGCCAGTCGGGCAGTTACAGTTACCACAGGTTGGACAATTATGTATTATTATTTACCACCGGTTGGGCAGTTATGCATTTACCACTGAGCTACGACTGGTCGAACAGTTATCACTGATTAGTTAGGTAGTTAATATCACAAAAATGAGGTAACTAGAACTATTATATTGTAGTTTTATTTATATATACGAGATGGGTTTTATTCTATATGTTACGACCCTCAGCGGCAAGTCAGAAGTTATTAATTGACTCTTATCTCTCCCCGAGATAGTATCTTATTATTATTACGTTTCATTGCTGCCTTACATACTCGGTACATTTTTCGTACTGACGCCCCTTTTTCTTGGGCGCTGTGTTTCATGCCACGCAGGTGTAGATAGGCGAGGTGAGGACCATCCACTATAGGCTGCCTTCAGATATAAACGTTTGGTTGGTGAGCTCCACATCTTCCTGGAGTATTGCCGAGTCACGTTCTATATATGTTACTTTATTTTATGAGGAATTCAGGGACCCTGTCCCGACTTATATGTTATGGTCATGTTTTCTTAGAGATTTTGCAGACAGTGTCATGTGTATTGCTTTAGGTATGACATGTCAACGGCCTTGTCGGCCCCTATGTATCTATATAAATCTTTTTGAATCAGTTATGTGAGTTAAGTTCTAATATTGTTAATTACATATATAGATGTGGCCTATCATGGCCCGTGACGAGTCTTATAGAAAAATAAGATAAGGTACGTGGTGCTCGGTTGAGTAGACACCGGGTGCCAGTTGTGGACCTCTGATTTGGGTTGTGACATGACTGGGTCTGCTAGAAATAAACCAGCATGCATTATAGAATCACGAACTAGAGCATACGGCCCATGAACTCCTGAAATCCTAAAGCAGACATAAAATATGTCGGGGCCGGCTCAGCTGCAGGCACCTCACTTTTCTCCTTAAGGATAGGATCCTCCACAGCGGATTCGCTGGTGGTACGACAAGAGCTATTCTAGGACACCCTATTCCTCTAGCAAGAGCTGGATCCCCCCTTGTCCTAAACCTCAACCTCTAGCAACAAGGGGAGCAGTTCCTCCATTGCCAGTTACATCTGTTGCGCGCGTTCTCACCGTCTTGAGAGAATAATAGAAAGATACTTATCACAACATTAACTGCACGATAGGAAATGAAGAAAGAGAAGTTTCCTAACACCCTAATAGCCTCTCGAAGATAAGTACGGATGTCTCCGCACCGATATGCGAGACTCTATTAGGCCTGCTCATGACTTGTGAAACCTAAAGATCTAATACCAAGCTGTCACGACCCAATTTCCACTATAGTCCATGATGGCTCCCAACGTCGCCGCTAGGCAAACCAACGGTGAACTATCCATGTAATTGTTATTTTTCATATTTTTAAAGTAATTGATTTTATTTAATAAAAGAACGATCAATAGGTAATTACTGTAAAGCAAATCATAAAATAACGAAAGAGTAAAATCGTGAATTTAATACTCAAACCATAAAATTTCTAACATAATATTCCCAAAACCTGGTGTCACAAGTGTATGAGCAAACTAGTAGAACATACAAAAAACCTCTTATACTATTGTCTAGAATAAGATAGATAGAAAATAAATACAACAAGAAGAGACTCCGGACGCTGTATAACGGGCATTTAGAGTAGCTCACCACAAAGCCTCCGGGTAGCGGGGGTACGCGTCAGAGTGGACTCCAGTTGCACCTGCCTCAATTCTTGCACTATAAGTGCAGAAATATAGCGTGATTACATAAATAACATGTATCAATAAGTATCTAGTCTATCGTCGAAGAAGTGGTGACTAGGGGCCAACTTTGACACTTACTAGAGGGTAATATACATAATGTACAAGATTATATAATACACATGATATACTACATCAATATATAATAGAATGCGAGGCAATAATAAAATGACAATTTATTAGAATAACAATTAAAAGTCCCCAAATATCACATACTATTCTCAACAAGTGAGGCTTAACATGTATTTATAGATCCTCAAGTCGTGAAAGACATATCAAGTGTAGTCGGACTCGGAATGACAACACGCACGAGTTATGCCTTGACTACCAAGGTTGTACGGTCCGATCCATGGATGCATATATATATATATATATATATATATATATATATATATATATATATATATATATATATATATATATATATATATATATATATATATATATATATATATATTTCCTAGGCATTCGACCCGATCCATAGGAATAGGGAAACTCTTCGGACTACGAATTTCATATTTACAGCTCCAAGATAAGCCCATAAGAAAGAATATAATTTCCAACAATAATTAAATATTCTACCAACTCTCTAAGAAATGAAGATCGATTTAACATAATCTTTAACCAAGTTTTACTTATTAATACAAGTAACTAAACCAGCAAGTTGAGTCCAAATAGTGAAAGTAATAGCATAATAAAGGCCTATGTCTACTCGGACATAACACGAATTTTAGTTACGCACGGACTCTCGCCACTTCTTGCGTACGTAGCACCCACAATTAGTAGTAAATGATAATTTAAATACCTATGAGGTTAATTCCCTCTTACAAGGTTGGGAAAGAGACTTACCTCGTTCCCAAGTCCATTTTCCGGTCCACAAATCACTCTAAAATCCTGAAGTCAGTGCCAAATAATCCGAAACTAGCAAAAGGTTGTACAAACTAATCAATAGTAGCTCAAAAGTTCATAATTTAACTATTAGAGTGATTATCCAAACCCATTCGTAAGGTTCCTAAAATTCACCGCGGGCCCACGTGCCCGGATTCTTGAAATATTTGTAAGTTAATATTACCCATAACCTCACAAACCAAACATATAATTGTTTACCCAATTCCATAATCATTTTCCTGGCCTTTTCTCATTTTAAAATCAAAATCTAGGTTTTTAAACAAAAAATCCAAATATTTGCACAATTTACATGTTAAAATCTACCCATAATTCATGTATTAAGATCACATTATATAGAAATTACTTACTTCAAACAACTAAGTCAAATCCCTCTCTACAAAGCTCCAAAATCGGCTAACAATTGAGAGAAGTGAATGAAATAAGCCAACTCCCGATTTTTAAAAGACACACTGCCCAAGCCTGCCTTCTTCGCGTTCACGGAGGAAAAACTGGCGAACCCACAAAAAGTCCTCTTCGCGTTCGCGATGCACTGAGCCGCCCACTCATTGCGAATGTGTGCCTCCACTCGCGAACGCGAAAGGCAGCTAAATTGACTACGACATCTCTATATGAGACAGTTTGGAACGATCGAGGATGTGCCTCAATTGACTACGGCATCTCTATATGAGGATGAGTACAACAGATAAATTCCAATCTTTAGGATAAGAAGGCTCCAAGAAGAGTGTAATGACCTGGTCACAATGCCGATTGGTCAAAACCCGTGGTGCACTCCGAAGTATTATGTCTAGATCAACAAGGAGGACGAGTTGGACCGACCAAGAAGAGAAGGTATAGCCTGGCTAGAGAATGCAGTGGTTGCTTTGCAAATCTACCATGAGATTCTGCCACATTACCTTGTGACTACCTCAATGCACCATCAAGTGGTCCCAGGATCCATCGATCACATGTTGCCACCTGCTAAAGGTGATGACGGGGTTGTATAGTGCATTCAAATAGAGTCTATTAGAGAGCCAGAAGAAGATCTAGAGGATGGGTCGGTGTTCAATGATGACGAGGAGGAGTTTGAAAAAGACTCGGAGGAAGATCCGGAAGAAGAAACAGAAGAAAAAGAGGAGAAGGGAAACAATTCCGGGGATAATTACTAGAAGTTGGTTGATTTCCCCTTATTTTCCACTTTGTAACCTTATCCCTAGTTTTCTTTTTTGCTTTCGTAAAGGGAAAATTGTTCAAGCCCATGCAGTTCTATGAATATCATAAACAATGATGCAATCTTTGTTCTCGCTTATCCCAGCCCCAAATTATAAATGAAAACAAATTGCTTTGGATCTAAATGTGTCAAGTCTAATTATTCGTCAAACATCTGCGATTTAGGCCTACATCCGGCAATGAGAGGTCCCACAAATTCTAGGAAAACACACTAGCCTTAGTGCGTGTATTAATTGCTTTGTGTGGTTTCCTCCTTGTATAAATGAATAAACTGACTCTTGTTTCCTTTCTTTTCTTTCTTCTTATATTTCTTTTACTTTATTACCCCCCCCCTCCCCCCCGAAAGAAAATTGGTTTGCGTCGACCCAAAATTGGCAAAACTATGGAACGATCTAAGATCAAAGGGAAAGATGTCAGGTACAGAAAACCCGGCTGAACATGCTCTGGTCATAGTCGATAGCCTGGGGCGATTCAGAGAGAAGGACGATATCATATCAGGGAAATAACTCATCTGGTCGTGACAACACTTCCTCAAACACCTTGCTTCCCTTCTTTGGATTCAATTCCTAACCATTTTCCTTCTGATTCATGCCAAAACGACAACACCCCAACTTCAGTCCCCACTACTCAAGGCATACCTCCAGTAACCCCCATAAACCCACCAAATCCCCCTATCCACACTCCATACATACCACAGTACGTTCAAATACCACAAAACCCGCCTATCACCACCAACGCAACTCACACCCCTCCTAGTGACAGAGTCACTTTTACCATTCATCCAAATTAGCACATACTTATGGCACACACCACCAAACGCGATAGATATGTTCCCCCTATATATTCCATTTTTGAACCTACCTTTACAGCGTCTATCACGTTCAGGGTGCCTTATGAGATTGACCAATATGCCGAGATGGAGAGAGAAGCCAGCGTAAGGAAGAGGGGTAAGTATCTGAGCAGCTCCAAATCTCGAAAAAACAAATAAAGAACCTCCAAGTCGCACGAGGAAGTGAAAGTTTGGAGTACTAGGATCCGCGTATCCATTTGGATGTGGATATGCCAATAGGGTATAAGCCTCCAAAGTTTGATATCATCGATGGGACATATGATCCCTGTCGCTCCCCCTTTTTCCTCACGGAGTCCGGGTTTCGACATTATTGGGACAACTCGTTTCCTTTTGGGAAAGGGGTACAAGAAGTTGAAGAGTCGCCACCTAACAAATTAAGGTGCATTACGACACCTATTACTAGTAACTCATAGAACCAGTTCTCATTACCAGAGATTGGGTAAGGGCTTGAAATTACTTCGAGGGGAAGGTGTAGGCACCCCTCGAAGTCCACAACGTGGGTCCCGACCAAACTTACTTTGTGAATTAGTCAATTAGCAGATAAGCAGTCTAAGCACACATATGTAAACGAATAAAAGACTTTTGACAGATAAGTAGCCTAAGCACAAATATGTAAAAGAATAAAAGACTTTTGACAGGTAAGCAGTCTAAGCACACATATGTAAAAGGAATAAGGGAAGTCCTAGGTTGGTTAGCGTATAAGATCATATTTGTACAATGCCCGGTAATCACTCCTCAATTAGAGGGGCTACACGTGGCATTAGCACACAGGTCATCATATCCTTTTACTACTCATAACCCTCCCCTTAATGGTTATATAAGCGAGTTTGATTAATGAAATTTAAGCGCGTTGTTACCCGTCCCTTCCTTGTGGTCCCGAAGGAATTTAGGACCTCTAGACTTAGGCTGTTCTAGACTCTCCTAAGTGTTTAAAAGGTAAAACTCTAGGCGACAACAAATAACACATAAGACTACAAAATATGGGAGCATTTAAGAGGCCTCATGTTTACCTCCACATACATAGACAAATAAGCAGCACGTGTCAAACATAAATTTCAGGTAATTTCAGAGAAGTCCTAGAACAGGGTATCTAGGGAGCATCACAAGCACAAAATATGCACCATTATTTTTAAAGCGAAGTGACAGAATCCTAATCAGTTTGCCTACTGATTTAAAAACCTGTTAAACCTGAGCAGTTTATAAATAGATAGATCACAATTTCACAGTCATTATAAGAACATTAATTACCTAAGGCTTTCCAAGGAGTGAATCTGTTGGATCCCTATAAACGTGTTATCTAGAAAGAGACAATAATTTGGGGAACTAATTAAAACAGCTTGAGTTTTTATAAAATCCTATAGGCATGTTGATCTAAGTGATGACTGTTAAAACAGTATATTTCATGCTTATTTATACCAAACATGATATCTATACGTTGGGGATGCGTTTAATCTCTTTATGGACGGTTATTTATTTAGGCGATATAGATATAACTTAAAGCAAATACAAACAGAGTCCTAAGGCAGGATTTCTAATGCACATAGAGATGATCATTTTATTAAGCAGTATTAGTAACTTAATAGCAGGATTTCGAAGTGATAGTGACTTGTGCAGAATCAGAAGTGACGTGATGAACTATAACATGTTTTCTAGTATGCAAAAGTAGTAAACGTGAGTGCCTTAAGACAGAATATCTAATGCACATAATACAACAAACTTAAAGCATGTTTTCTACTACAGATGACATAACATATAGTCCTAAAGGCATGATTTCTATTGAAGATAAACACATTATGAACCCTAGGCATGATTTCTATTGAAGATAAACACAACATGAACCTAAGGCATGATTTCTATTGCAAGACAACATAATATAAACCTAAAACAATATTTCCACCCAGTTTTCCCAAAAAACATATAGGAACACTCCTCTTTTTACTAATTACCCCAATATCTGTTTACAAAGGATTATTACAGACCAGGATTGAATAAACTATATAAATTAATGGAAAGTATACTATAGGGAGACCGAATCAGGTTCAAAGTAAACCTGGGAGTACCAGGCCTTCAATATAGTATCAAATTCCAAGAATCTCATAGCCAATGTGTGTCCAAGTGTGTCAGAGTTCCCTAAGGACCTCAAGGATCCCGGGTAGTGCTCACACCAAGACCCTTTCTTAAATAGGGGATTAGTTATGTGCAGTGTGGAAGGGCCAGCCCCAGTGTGCCAGAGTTTGGAGGAATCTCATGGATTCCTAGGCAGTACACACACTGGAGGGGCAGAACCTACTAATCTAAGAGTAAAGTGAGAGTGCTTGACATAGTTTTGAAAGACTTAGTAAAAAAACAGTGCGGATATAACTTTAGGAGTGAAAAGATTTTCTGTAATAGAAACCAGTTTTAAGAGGATGCTAAGAGTGAAAACAAAATTTTAAAAGAATACTAAGAACAATTTTGAGATTAGTTGAAGAGAGCAAATTCAGTAAACAACCAATCAATCATAGAATACCCAGATTCATAGGCAATTAACAAGCAGTTTTTCACATAGGGATGACGGGGGTTGGGAACATATAGAAATCACATTCGGGGGCACATGAACAAGGTACAGGGGAAGCAAATAGACAACAAATGCACAGAACACTTAGGAGTCTTAGAGACTCAACATGTTAGCCATGATAATAGACAATTAAGACATGGAGCAAGGATGTAGTAAAATCATGTTGAAGACAAGAGTGTATTGGACAGAATTAGATATACAATTAGGGTCAATCGAATGCATTAAGTAACCAACATGATCACATAGTTAAGGGATCAAACAGAAACCAATAAAAATGCTGGTCAAGTATCAAATAACCAAGTGAAGTTTAGACATACTAATTACACATTGAACAAGCCATAATTTAGACATGCTAAACAAAGAAGTAAATAGAAAGATAGATTGAATTCATAGCCAATGAACTGGCGCAGGAATGGAACACATAGAGTTTGGGTTTCAAAATTTAACTAGAGACATACCAGTTAAAGAAGAAAGTGTAGAATATAAAGCAGGTGTAGTTCCAATGTCTAGCCTTGGCTTTCACCTGGCTAGACCAAGAGTTATCACAAGTAGTAGAGAAAAGAGAGAGAGTTTGAGTGTGAGTGTGTGTTCTGAACTTAGTGCTCGTGTGTTGTGAGGTAAAATAAGAGTGCTTATATAGCAGTTCAATAGTAGAGCAAATAAGGTAAAGGAATTAGTAACCAGCAATTAAGGGGTCACATAATCCAATCATACAAAGGAGTCCAGCATAGACCTCCCTTAATTAAGGGCAATTAGCCAAACGGTAATGACATGGATTGATTAAGGCAAGAGGTCCAAATTAGACCAAACAAAGGAGTACATAATAAAATAATCAGGGGTCTAATTAAGGAAAGAATCAGTCAAAGGAATCAATAAATATACAGGGCAATTCCCAGAGTAAAATAATCAGGGGTTTAACAGAGCAAATCAATCAGCCAAATTTCAATGTAACAATGATTTCTGAAAAGAATATATCAACTCCCATAAATTGAAAAATAACTAAGTAAAGATTTCACAAAAATATAGCAGTTAGCCAGAAATCCAGATTCGAACCCTAAAAGAGCTAAATAACATAACGGAACTATTCATGGTCTCGGAATTGCATTCGGATCTCGGTATCATAAAATCACATTCCTAACCAAATTTCAAGTTTTATGAAAGTCCTCAACACTTTGCTAACTCTAAATATCCCATTTTGATCTGAAACCCGTCAAATCAAGTCCGTTTTACACCAAATTTCACAGATAAGACAAATAACATATAATAAACCTGTTCCGGGCTCCGAAATCATTATACGGGCCCGACACCGCAGGTTTCACATCCAGGTTCATTATCATAAGCCTTTATTATTTTCAAAAAACAATTTTCTTTAAAAATTCATTTCTCGGACTTAGGACCTCGGAATTTGATTTCGGGCATACGCCCAAGTCCCATATTTTCCCGCAGACCCTCCGGGACCATCACATAACGGGTCCGGGTTCGTTTACCAAAAATGTTGACCATAGTCAACTTTATTCATTTAATTATCATAAATTCTATTTTCATCAAATTTCAACATAAGGACTTCTCGGCTACATGCCCGGGATGCGAACACATATCGAGGTGAGGTTAACAGAGGCTTGCGGGGCCTCGAAATATTTATTTAGCTAGAATTACTTAGGATGACCTTTTGGGTCATCACACTCATGGAAGATGCTGGATATGGCTTAGTCCCATGCAGATGAAGGCAGGGCTTAGCCTTATGCAAATATGGAGGAAGGGCTTAGCCTCATGAAAGTATGGAGGCATGGTTTAGTCTCATGAAAGATGCGGGACATGGCTTAGTCCCATGCAGATGAAGGAAGAGATTAGCCTTACGCAATGAAAATAGAATAAGTAGCAGAGGATAGCAGAGTTTCTTAGCTAGTAGCAGATTTCAGTATCGCGGTCGTTATGAAGATTGTGACTTCGAGGCATGTATATTCTTCGTTCCTGCAACAAAAGAAAAATCGCGAGTTCTGTAAAGGGGGGGGGGGGTCGATTCGTGCCTCCTTCGGCTTGCTCGACTTGCTTGCTCAGTCTAAAGATCCTGTTCAAATATTTGGGTAGCGTTGTCTAAACACAATTATTTTACAGGCAGGCATGCATAGTTTTCGAAGACATGGTGAAATATTTATTTTAGAAATTTGTTAGATGAACCAGTGACTATAACACGCTCCAAGACATTGCAACTTCTCATGCTATGGAATTTTGAGGGTCCTCCTAAAATTTTTGCCCCAGTCAGATGAATTGGTGTCTCTGACTGTTGTACATGCTACGATCGACTTAACTTGCTTTGGAATTTTGAGGGTCCTCCTCAAAATTATGACCCAGCGTCTGGTTGTGGGGGGAGGGGGGGAATAAGATTTTTATTCAATTATGAACGAACCCCTAGGGTTGCCTACGTATCCCCTCTTAAACGGGAATCAGGTCGAGCGTAGTTCAATTTACATCATATGAGGAACACATAGAGAGTTAAACATAGTATCGCTTGATTGCACCTGAGTTGATCGATTTTGGCAAGGCTTCTCTGTCAATTTCTGCAAGTATGAGAGAACCTCCTGTGAATACTCTATGAACCATGTAAGGACCTTGCCAGTTAGGAGAGAATTTTCCTTTGGCTTCATCTTGATGCGAAAAGATCTTCTTCAACACCAGTTGCCCCGGTGTGAACTGTCTCGGCTTGACTCTTTTGTTGAAGGCTCTGGTCATTCTATTCTGGAAGAGTTGACCGTGACACACTTCATTCATCTTTTTTTCGTCTCTGAGGGCTAGCTGCTCATAATCTCTTTATCCATTTTGCATCGCTGAGCTCAGCTTCTTGTATGATCCTTAAGGAAGGAATTTCCACTTCAGCGGGAATGACTACTTCATTACCATAAACCAATAAGTAGGGAGTTTCCCCGGTTGATGTGCGGACTATGGTGCAGTATCCCAATAAGGTGAATGGTAGCTTCTCGTGCCACTGTTTGTGATTTTCCACCATCTTTTTCAGTATCTTCTTGATATTTTTATTGGCGGCTTCTAGAGCTCCGTTCATCTGAGGTCTATAGGTTGTGGAATTCTTGTGCTAGATTTTGAAAGTCTCGCGCATGTCCTTTATCAGATCACTGTTGAGATTAGAGGCATTGTCGATGATGATTGATTCTGGAACTCTGTACTGACAAACAATCCGGTCGCGGACAAAATCTGCCACCACTTTCTTAGTCACTTCCTTGTAAGTTGCTGCTTCGATCAATTTGGTGAAGTAATCAATAGCTACTAAGATGAATCGGTGACCCTTTGAGGCGGTGGGCTCGATTAGACCGATGACATCCATTCCCCAGGCGGTGAATGGCCAAGGTGAGCTTGTTGCATTGAGCTCATTCGGCGGAACTTTTATCATGTATGCATGTACTTGACATTGGTAGCATTTACGGACATACTGGATGCAATATGTCTCCATGGTCATCCAGAAATAACCGGCCTTAAGTATCTTCTTTGCCAAGACAAAGACATTCATATGTGGGACGCAGGTCCCAACATGTATCTCCTCAAGTAATTTAGAAGCTTCTTTTTTGTCGACACACCTCAGTAATTCCAAATCAGGAGTCCTTCTGTATAAGGTTCCTCCGATGTGGAAGAAACTGTTGGATAACCTTCGAAGCGTACGCTTCTCAATATGATTTGCATGCTCCGGGTATTCTCTTTTTTCCAAGTATTCCTTAATATCGTGGAACCAGAGCATCCCGTATGTTTCCTGTTCAACATGAGCACAATATGCCGGCTGGCTATGGATCCTTATTGGGATAGGATCAATGAAATTCTTGTTTGGATGTTGTATCATGAATGACATAGTGGCCAATGCATCGTCAAACCGTTCTGAATTCTGGGAATATGCTGAAACTCTATCTTTGTGAACCTCTTTCTCAATTCCTGCACATGGTGCAGATATGGCAAAATCTTGGAATGCTTGGTGACCCACTCTCCTTGTACCTAGTGCACAAGAAAATCTAAATCACCGATTAACAGCAGCTCCTGAATATTCATGTCGATGGCCATGTTGAGCCCTAGTATGCAAGCTTCATACTCTGCCATGTTGTTGGTGCAAGGAAATCCAAGTTTAGCAGATACCGGATAATGTTGTCCCATTTCTGATACCAAGACAGCTCCAATGCGACTCCCTTGAAATTTGCCGCTCCGTCAAAGACCATCCTCTAGTCGTTATAGGATTCAGCAATGTCTTCTCCTATGAACAACACCTCTTCCTCGGGAAAATACGTTTTCAGGGGCTCGTATTCTCCTCCCACAGGATTTTCAGCAAGATGATCTGCTAGTGCCTGCCCTTGACTGCTTTCTAAGTCACATAAACAATATCGAACTCACTTTAGCAGGAGTTGTCACTTAGCTAGCTTGCCAGTAGGCATGGGCTTCTGAAAGATGTACTTCAAGGGATACACTGTTGATATGTGGTATGTTATTGAGGCACATAAGTAATGCCTTAGCTTCTGAGGTATCCAGGTCAGATCGTAGCAGGTACGTTCCAACAGAGAGTACCGCGCTTCATATGGAGTGAACTTCTTGCTCAGGTAATAGATAGCCTATTTTTTTCTCCCTGTTTCATCATGTTGCCCCAGAACGCAGTCGAAAGCTCCATCTAATACTGCAATGTAGAGTAGAAATGGTCTACCTGGATCTGATGGGACCAAGACTAGTGGTGTTGATAAGTACTCTTTGATTCTGTCGAAAGCCTTTTGACAATCCTCGATCCAGCTAGTTGCAACATCTTTCTTCAACATCTTGAAAATTGGCTCACATATGACTGTGGACTGGGCTATGAACCGGCTAATGTAGTTGAGTCGTCCCAGGAAACTCATTACATCCTTCTTACTCCTTGGCGGTGGCAGCTCCTGGATGGCTTTGACTTTTGACGGATCTAGTTTTATCCCTCGACGGCTGACGATGAACCCAAGCAATTTTTCGGCGGGAACCCCGAATGCACACTTTGCGGGGTTTAATTTCAGGTTGTACTTCCACAATCTGTCGAAGAATTTCCTTAAATATGCTATATAATCAGTGGCCTTCTTGAACTTGATGATGACGTCGTCCACATACTCCTCGATATCCTTATGTATCATGTCATGAAAGATGGTAGTCATATCCCACATGTAAGTGGCCTCAACATTCTTTAGGCTGAATTGCATTATCTTGTAACAGTACACTCCCTATGGTGTAATGAAAGCTGTTTTCTCAGCGTCCTCCTCATCCATCCAGATCTGATGATAACCGGCAAAACAATCCACAAATGACTGACGTTCATGTTTGGCACATTTGTCGATTAAGATGTGTATGTTTGGAAGAGGGAAATCTTCCTTTGGGCTGGCTCTATTGAGATCCTGATAATCGACAAAAACCCTGACCTTTCCATCCTTCTTCGGAACCGGCACGATGTTGGGTAACCATGTTGGATATTCAACCACCCTGAGGACCTTGGCCTTGATTTATTTAGTAACCTCCTCCTTTATTTTCAGACTCATGTCAGGCTTGAACTTCCTGAGTTTCTGCTTCACTAGTGGACACATTGGGTTAGTGGACAACTTGTGAGCCACGATAGATGTACTTAACCCGGTCATATCATCGTACGACCATGCACATATGTCCTCATATTCTTTCAAGAACTCTGTGTACTCTTCCTTTTCTTACGGTGACAGGTGGATGTTGATGCGGGTCTCTTTGACATTTTCATAATCTCCCAAGTTGATTACTTCAGTTTCGTCCAGATTGAACTTCGTCTTGTTCTCAAAATCTTCTACTTCTCTGACGATTTCCTCAGGTATGACATCTTCTTCCTTTGAATCACTATCCTTTTGTTGCGTTGTCTCATTCCATGTCACAGTTGTTGGTTCATCAAGACAAGAAATAGTAATGCCCGGGACTCGTCGGGCCTTGGATGGTATGACAGTCCAATTTCTGAGGAATGATCCTTTTCCCACAGCTTGGATGGTAGGGCCTTCCTCCTCCTCCTCCTCGACAATTACACAACAATCCATGTCTTCATTCTCTAGGAATAGGTTCCTTAAGGCTGGCTGTGCTTCCTTCTCTTCTGAACCCCATATGATGTCGGCCTGTTGGAAGGTCTGATTCAGATGCGGTACATGCTGCTCAAGTGGATAGTAAGGACCACTCCACGGTGGTGACCAGATTTTATACTCTCGCTAGGTGTATTGATATCCCAGGCCAAAAGTATTGCCATGACGCTTTAGCTGTACTAGCTTAGAAATGCCCTGAAGGTTTTTCCCGAGACCCTTACCAGGTTCATACCCACTCCAATTCATCATACTTTCTATCTTACTATCCCACCACTTATCTTTGACGATTGCATTGACCCGCTCGATATGATGATAAGTTTCTCCATCAAGCCTTCTTCTACCCTCAACTACCGGGATAGTCTGGCGGTTGTATATGTGGTTGCTCCCGTCTCCATGGATAATCACCTCTTGATGATTCCACTCAAACTTTACCGCCTGATGTAAAGTAGATGCCACAGCCCCAGCAGCATGTATCCACGGTCGTCCCAACAACAGGTTGTAGGACGCGGATATGTCTAACACCTGAAACTCGACGTCAAACCATGTATGCCCTATCTGTAGGCAGAGATTGATCTCTTACATGGTGGCCCTTTGAGACCTGTCAAACGCCTTCATATTCATGGTCCCTTCTCGTATCTCGTACAGGAATTTTCCCAACCTCTTTAGTGTTGATAGAGGGCAAATATTGAGGCTGGATCCCCCATCGATCAGAACCCTGGTAATGAAGTAGTCTTCGCATTGCACGGTGATATGCAGTGCCTTGTTATGACTCAAACCTTCAGGTGGCAATTCATCCTCGTAGAAAGTGATCTTGTGACTCTCTAAAACCTGCCCTACCATGTTAGCCATTTCTCTGCTCGTGATGTTATTGGGCACATATGCTTCATTCAAGACTTTCATTAGAGCGCTCTTATGTGATTCTGCATTCTGCAGCAGTGACAAGATAGATATCTGAGCAGGAGTCTTGTTTAGATGGTCTATTAACTGAGTACTCTTTTGCTTGTACTTTTCTCCAGAGGTCATCCGTGCCCGTTTCAATGACGGGAGGTCTATTAGAGGCCTGTTTGGTGGATTTTCCCAAATGCTCCGGTGTGTAGACCCTTCCGGTCCTAGTCATCCCTTGTGCAACACCATCTTCTTCTATTTTAGTATTTCTTCTTCTTCTAGCATCATCCACATAATCCGAGGGCACAACCTTGGTGTTGAAAGGCGGCGTGGTTGATACCGTCACTGTAAATGGTGTGGCTACCTTCACCTCAAATGGAATAGGTGTCACTGCAGGTGGTGCTAACTCAACCTCGAATGGGATTGATGCGGTTACCTCAACCTTCGCTGGTAGCTGTATCTGCACTATAATGGGATTGAGTGTAACTGCGGGCTTCTTGGGATCATCACCCTCTTTGATTAGTCCGATTGATCCCTCTGGATCCCATTCTTCATCCATATCTATCACATTTATGCCCTCACCCCTGTGATCTGGGAGGGGGTTATTGCAGACATTAGGCGCAGCCTCCTTTTCCTGGATGATTTTGTTGTCAATCAAAGCCTGGATTTTGTCCTTCAATGTGCGGCACTCGTCGATGGTATGTCCTTTCATGCCAGAATGGTATGCACAAGTTTTGTTTCGATTGACCCACTGGAATGAATTTTATGTGGCTACAGTAGGGATGGGAGTGACATAACCAGCAACCTTCAATCTTTCATACAACTGGTCGATGGGTTCAGCAATGGCGGTATACTATTTGGGTGGTCTGTGGTCAAAGTTAGGTCGTGGTCTTGGGAAGTTTTGGCGGGTTGGAGGTGACTGAAATTGATATGGTTGGGAATTATAGGTGTGATAGACAATGGCTGGTTGGGAATATCTAGGAGATGAGGGGATATATGGAGGTGACGGTTGATATGTGGGTGGAGGTGATGGTTGATAGGTGGGTGGAGGTTCTTGGTATGCTAGTGGGAGGTTCGATATACGAACGGAGTGTTGGGTCCTTGTGAAACCATTACCTCTCCCATGTCCTTCTTCTTAGATATACCACCGGACTGCAATGCTTTATTGGTGGCCTGCAGTGCCTCAAAGTTCGTGACCATCCCGCTCTTGATGCCTTCTTCGATTATTTCACCATGTTTGATGATATCAGAGAACTTTTGATTTTCAATAACCATCAGTCTTTCATAGTATTGCAGGTCTTGTGCTCTGACGAAGAACTTGTTCATCTGTTCGTCATCTAATGCCAACCTGTTCTCCAACGAGTGGCATACTCGCGAAATGTTTTGGTAGGTTTCTTCTTGAGGTTATGAATGTAAAAGACGTCTGGTGCATTCTCTATGTTGAACTAGAATCGGTCCATGAAGTCCAATGCCATACTTACCCAATTGGACCACTTCTTGGTATCCTGGCTGATGTACCAGGACAAGGCATCCCCTGTAAGACTCCTCATAAAAAGTTTCATCCGGTTCTTTTCATCTCTTCCGACCTCGACTATCTTGTCACAATAGGTCCTCAAGTGAACCCTGGGATCACCTGTACCATCAAACATCTCGAACATGGAAGGTTTGTAACCCTCTGACATTTCTACATCCGGCTGTATGCACATATCTTCATAGTTCATACCTTCTATCCCCTTGCCTCCTTCCATGCCTTGAACTCGGCTAATCAACTTCTTGAGTTCCTCGGCTAAGTTCTTGATGAGTATGTCCTTCTCACTGGATTCTGGTGTATAAGAGTTGGGTTGGGTGGAGTGAGGTAGGGTCTCCACGTATATGGGGTTATTCTGGTGGCTTAGAGCTTGAGCATAGTGATGATCATTGGTGGAATTTTGGGGTTCAAGGATGATTGGCGGGGTGTTTCGTGGAGTGTGGCACGTGTTTTGCTGGTATTTTGGTGGGATGGTTTGATTTTGTGGTGGAGTTGTGTAATGGTGAGTTGCAGGAGGATTTTGTGGGTGCTTGTTAGGTGTATTTTGAGGTGGTGCAGGGTTCTGAGTGTTTGGATGACTGACGTCTAGGATGCTGAGTGAGAAGGATAAGTTTGCTATGTTCCGAACATGTTCAAATTCTCCCTGAAGTTTCAGTATCCTCTGTTCGAGTTGCGAAATAGCATCATTCGGGACCTGAGTACACCCACTGTCAGAAGCGCCTTTGGATGTTCAGTCGGTGTAGTGTTTTCTTTTTTGATGTTGTTCAAGTCTTCCATCTTCGATTTTCGTTTTCCTTTTGGTGGACTAGGATGAGGAGAAGGTGGAGCGCCCCTGGATCTTGTATGATATGTTGATGATGCCAGTATGCACGAACCAACCTTTGGGGAATGGGAATAATCAAAAGAAACAAAATAAAAACAAAAAAGGTAGCCAAGTCAGTGAGGATTATGAAAAGAGTATTTGCAGTATTTAAACATGTACTGTAGAAATGTAAATTCGTGTCCTAATTTGGGAGCCTCATTGTGCCCGAGGTAGGCCTAGCAACAAGTTGATTTGGATAACTTAGATACCAGTAAATGCCTCATTTCATTAATATAAAAATTGACAAATCCTCAAAATGATAAAATAAGTCACTAATTGTATTGGTAAAAAAAGAGCTTCACACGTATGATAATTCTTGATGATTCAGCCAGTTACGTGAAACAAGGAAAACATGACAACTGGACATGATTCTATAAGGAGGTACGAGGCAAAGAGGCACAACACTATATTCCTACGAGGTAATCAGCTACGGGAAACTCAACTTGATTGAGACAAAGAAGAGACACGGTCAGAATGAATCCGGACAGAGCTACGGGCAGATTCAAAGATCTTCAATTAATGATCCACACGTTACACAACCTTCGCGCAACAGTTACGGTTATTCACTGTAACGTTACATTAATGTAATAATTAGTCATTAATGTGTTTTAATTGCAAGAGATAGACGTTATAATGAAGAATTCCCTATATGAGGGAATATAAGTTAACTTGTAAGGGACATCTGGACGACGAATACAATACTATTTGTTTTTCTGTGCATCATACTATTGTCTATTTACTTACTCCTTTTTATTTATCATTATTTCACTGATTATCAGAAACCCGTGTTCATTCCTAAAAATAAGCTTTAGTCAAGGGATCTAATTCTTTGGTTAAACAAATTGGTTCAATTATCGGGAATCTGATAATCTTTGTTTGCTTTTCAAAGCGATATCCTCTAAACTATGCCGAACCCCAACGACTATAACCAACAGAGAAATGGGACTCCATCACCTCTTCAGTCTCCAAGAGGTTCAAGGGAACAATCCCAAGAGAGATCCAACAACAACAACAATAACAACAACGATAATGATCAAACAGTAGAACAAGATCAGGTAAAGCAAATGATTGCAGAGTATGTGAGCCAAGATTTGCAAGAATTTTCAAGGGGATTACCAGCGGCATCACCTGCATCACTGACACCACCTCCTAATAACACAATCACCGTGGAAAATCCTCAGTCTGGGTTGGTAAACTCAGCAAGGGATGTCACTCCTAACGAATCTCTCGAAACGAGACCAGGTATGACTAATAATCCTGAATTACAAAATTTAGTACTAACCTTGCAGAAACATGTGAAGGAACAAAACGATCGAATCGAGAAAATTCCTGGAGTACCACCTGTTATCAAAGGCATTGATGTTGATAGATATTCTCAACAACCTTGGAAACCGAGCGCAGCACCTTTGCCTATACCCAAGAAGTTCAGAATGCTTGATGTCCCTAAGTATGATGGAACAACTGACCCACGTGACAATGTGACTGCTTTTACCACTGTAGTAAAAGGCAACGATCTGACAAAACAAGAAATTGAGTCGGTCCAAGTCAAAACATTTGGAGAAACACTTACCAAAGGAGCCCTAACCCGGTACTCTCTTCTCCCTGAAAACTCTATAGATTCATTTGCTGAACTTGCAGATTCTTTCATAAAAGCACACTCTGTGCACAAAAGGTCGAGAAAAGAATGGAAGACATATTTAAAATAAAGCAAGGAGACACGGAACTACTCCGTGAATTTGTAGACAGATTCCAACGAGAAAGAATGCAACTACCAAGGGTCCCTGATAACTGGGCAGCCATGGAATTTGCGAGAAATCTAAATGACAAAATCTCAAAAACCACGAGAAGACTCAAGGAATGCTTGAGAGAGTTCCCAGCTACACCATGGAATGATGTTTATAACAGGTACAGTACTAAACTTCGAATAGAGGAAGATACCATTGCTCGTTCAAGGGATGAAGATCATACCAGATCCAGACGTTCCGAATCAGACATGAAATCAAGTAAAAACAGGTACGATCCTTACATGGGACCCTCGGGATGAGAGACTCGTCCCAGGTTCAAAAATGCTAGGTCGGAATATAGACCATCGAGCAGAGATACGAGCTCGTCCTCATCTAGATCCAGGAAGGATCGAGATGAACGACACAAAGGTAATGCACGAATTGGGGATCACACCTTCAATGTAAGTACCCCTGAACTAGTTTCAATATTAAGAAACATGGGAGATAAGGTTTAATGGCCTAAAGAAATAAGGTCAAACCCAAATAAAAGAAATCCAGATTTTTGGTGCGAATTCCATAATGATCATGGACACAAAACTACGGATTGCAGGTTTTTACAAGGTGAAATAGAACAATTATTGAAACATAGCTATTTAATAGAATTGTTTAGTGATAAATGAAAGCAGGCATACATGAAGAATAGGTAGGAACCCCCGAAGCCTCCATCTCCAAAAAGAACCGTCAACATGATACATGGAGGAGAGGAAGTAAACGGAATAGTTTGCAAAGTAGCCTCGAAAATCACAATTACACACGGAAAGCGGGTTCAAGAAAATCCAGACGCAGATGATATAACCTTTGATGATGCAGATTTTGAAGGACTAATGCTCCCCCACAACGATGCTCTGGTAATATCTTTACTCATTCATGACACTAACGTTAAAAGATTGTTGATTGATCCAGGTAGTTCAGTTAACATCATCTTGCTAAGAGTCGTGGAAGAAATTCTTCTGGGAAATCAGGTGATCCCAAAGGCACAGGCCATATTAGGGTTTGACAACTATACACTGATAACCAAAGGAGAAATCGAACTTAGCACTTATGCCGAGAGAGTAATTAGAAACACCAAATTCCAAGTCGTTGATACTTACATGGCTTATAACGTAGTCATGGGAAGGCCCTGGATCCACGACATGAAAGCAGTATTGTCCACCTTACATTAGGTAATTAAATTCTCTTCAGAATGGGGAGTCAGAAATATTAAAGGTGATCAGCAGACCTCTAGAAATATAAATTATGTGGTGCATTATAACAAAAACGTAGAGACGGAAGAACCGAAGGATAGGGAAGTCTCCCAAACAGATGTTACCGGCCAAACAGGTACGGAAAAGCTACTGACCGAACAGGTACGAAAGAAGTAAGTGTTCAAACAGATACGGAAGGAGATACCCACGAGAAGGTGAATCAAGTCACCACGGAAGATGCATTGAATCACATGGACGTAGACTCCAGACCGGACGTCATCCAAGAACCGGAGGAAGACCAGCACATCAAAACAACTATGGAAGAGCTCGAAGCTGTTCCATTGTTTGAACAAAAACCTGAACAAAAAGTGCATATAGGCACGAGGCTGAGCCCCAGTCGAAGAGGTAAGTTAATTGATTATTTAAAGGCTAACGCAGATTGCTTTGCGTAGTCCCACTCAGATATGACAGGCATCCCACCAGAAGTGATGACTCATAATCTAAGTGAAGATCCATCCTTCGTACCTGTTAAGCAGAAGAAAAGAAAGAAAGGACCATTCAAGAACCAAGTGATTGACGAAGAGGTACAGAAACTCTTGAAAATTTGTTCGATATGAGAGGTAATGTACCCTAACTGGCTAGCTAACACTATGGTAGTACCTAAAAAGAATGGCAAATGGAGAGTATGCGTTGATTATACTGACTTAACTAAAGCATGCCCCAAAGATTCGTTCCCATTACCACATATATATCAAATGATTGATGCCACCGCAGGTCATGAATTGTTAAGCTTTCTAGATGCGTATTCTGGTTATAATCAGATTAAAATGGATCCCTCAGACGAGGAAAATACCTCCGTTATTACGAACAGAAGGACTTATTATTATAAAGTCATGCCTTTTTGCTTAAAAAATATTGGAGCCACCTATCAAAGGCTAGTGACCAAGATGTTCCAGGAACATCTGGGAAAAATGATGGAAGTTTACATCGATGACATGTTGGTAAAATCAACACGGGCGGAAGACCATTTCCAGCACCTCTCTATTACCTTTGAAATTTTACGCAGGTATAATATGAAGCTGAATCTAGAAAAATGCGCTATTAGCGTAGAATAAGGTAAATTTTTGGGTTTCCTTGTATCCAACAGGGGAATAGAGGTAAATCCTGCTCAAATTAAAGCTATAGAGGAAATACCTGATATACTAACAAATAAAAAAGAAGTTCAAAGACTACGGGAAGAATTGCAACTTTGGGATGATTTATTTCGAGATCTTCCGAGAAAAGTTTTAAATTCTTTTCAGTCCTCAAAAAGCAAGATCAATTAGAATGGACTGAAGAATGTCAACAGGCTCTCAAAGATCTGAAAGCTTATCTATCAAAACCCCGCTGCTATCAAAGCCGAAGGAAGGGGAGAGGTTGTACGTCTATCTTGCTGTCGCAGAAATTGCTATAAGTGCAGTATTGGTAAGGGAAGATAAAGGTAAACAATCTCCTATTTATTATGTAAGCAAAACATTACTAGATGCTGAAACCAGATACCCACATCTTGAAAAGTTAGCCTTAGCTTTAATAATGACATCTAGAAAATTACGACCATATTTTCAATGTCATCCAATCACTGTTGTGACTTATATCCATTGAGGAATATATTGCATAAACAAGAACTATCAGGAAGATTGGCCAAATAGGCCATAGAGTTAAGCGAGCATGGTATAATATATCAGCTTAGGACTGCAATAAAGTCTCAAATTTTAGCTGATTTTGTCGCTGACTTTAGTAATAGCATTATCCCTGAAGTGGAAAAAGAGTTACGACTCTTTAACGGTGCTAATCCTGATCTATGGACCCTATTTACTGATGGTTCTTCCAATATAAAAAGGTGTCGGTTTAGGCATAGTCTTAATATCACCCACGGGTGAAAAGACACGAAAAACTATCAAATGTTATCCTATAACTAACAATGAAGCAGAGTACGAAGTTGTTATTGCTGGACTAGAACTGGCACGAGGACTCTCAATCGAGCAAATCACAATAAAAAGTGACTCCCAGCTGGTGGTAAATCAAATGTAGGGGACTTACATCGCTCGAGACACTCGAATGCAACAGTATCTGGAAAAGGCACGAGAACTCCTGAGACAATTCAGAACGTGGAAGGTAATTCAAATACCTAGAGAGGAAAATGCAGAAGCAGATGCATTAGCTAATCTCGCAGCAATCATGGAAGTAACAAACAAAGGAAATGCAATTGTCGTTCATCTATTCCATTCAATGATCGACCAAGATAGAAATGAGGTAACTTTCAACAATTTAACCTGGGATTGGAGAAACGGAATCTTAAATGTTTTGCAGAATGGCACTGTACCTGAAGACAAAAAAGCAGCTCAAGCACTTCGCCGCAAAGCTGCACGGTACTGCCTCATTTGCAACTCATTATATCGCAAGATGTTCGGAGGTCCCCTAGAAAAATTCCTCGGACCTAACCAAACGGAGTTTGTGATAAAATAAGTCCACGAATGACACTGTGGAAATCACGCAGGGGCGAGATCCTTGGTAAAACCCTTATCAGAACTGGGTACTATTGGCCTAAGATGGAAGAAGAAGCTGAAAATTTCGTATCCAAATGCGACAGATGTCAAAGGTTTGCCAATAACATGCATCGACCCGCGGAACTATTGCATCCAATAATATCCCCATGGCCTTTCATGAAGTAGGGTATGGACATAGTGGGACCTCTTCCCACAGCTAAAGGACATGTACGAATTTTACTCGTGCTAACCAACTATTTTACAAAATGGGTAGAGGCTGAAGCTTTCAAACAGGTGCGAGAAAAGGAAGTTAAAAGCTTCTTATGGCAAAACATAATATGCCTCTTTGGAATACCGAAGGAGATCGTGTGTGATAATGGCCCACAATTCATAGGCTCGCAAATCACAGAATTCTTCGAAAGTTGGCAAATCAAATGGATTACTTCAATGCCGTGGCTAACGGTCAAGCTGAGTCAACAAATAAAGTCATCATCAACAATCTAAAAAACGGCTAGAAAAAGCCAAAGGAAATTGGCCTGATGAGTTACCAGCCGTATTATGGGCATACAAAACAACTTCAAAAACAGCCACGGGAGAAACTCCGTTCGCACTTGTCTATGGCTCAGAAGCCTTAATACCCGTGGAGATTGGCGAACCAAGCATAAGGTTTACAACAACCACGGAGGATGAAAACAACGATTAGTTGAGCATTAATCTGGACTTACTCGAACAAAAAAGAGAAGCCGCATAAATACAGATGGCAGCTCAGAAACAAATCATAGAGCGTTATTACAACCGTAAAGCTCGCCTCAGATACTTAAAGATTGGGGACATTGTTCTTAAGAAAGTATTTCAATCAACGAAAAAAGCAGGTGTAGGAAAGTTAAGTCCAAACTGGAAGGACCCTACAAAGTCCGAGGCATAGCTTGGGAAGGGCGCTTACGAGCAGGAAGTTATGGACGACAGAATACTACCAACAAGCTGGAATGCCATCCATTTGAAAAAGTACTACTTCTAACGAAAAGGAATACCCCCGGTCAGGTATCACACGTTCGGTTTTGTTTTGAACATTTAAAATTTTACTAACCTTTTTAGATGATAGGCATAAAGCTAACCCATCACCAGATGATGATATTAGACCTGCAAAGACGCGAGGAAGTAATTGAATTCCCGGTCTACGGTTACACTTTCTGATGGACGTTTTAAAAGGTTAAGCAGTCATCATCTAAAAACTATATACCTTCGAGTCCCGAATGTTTTTCCTTTTCAGGAAAACGACCACAAGGAAGGAATAGTCAAGTGCTCGAGATTTCATTCTTCAAAGCTCAAACACTTGGGGGACTATACAGTATGGAAGGCTAAGACGAAGCAAAGAAGACTATCAAAAAGTTAAAGCTCGAGCCTAAAGATCCATCTACCCAACAAGTCAAGTGATACGAACAAAATCGAAAGAGTCAAAGACTCAAACACAAAGTCTGGTCCAGAAAACCTTCGAATATGTTCAAGTTAAAAGGCAAAATATTAGCTACGAGGGACAAATGCACATCTTTGTACTTATTCAAAAAAAAAATTGTTGTAACCAAAAATAATTGTGGATAAAAGATCATCATCATTGTACTCATTCAAAAACTGTTGTAACAAAAAGCAGTTACGAAATCTTTGTACTTATATAGAAAATTGTTATCAAATAAAACAGTTACGGATGAAAGATTAAAATCCTTGTATTTGTTTGAAAAATTGTTATCAAATAAAACAGTTACGGATGAAAAAGCATTTCCTCGTGATTATTGAAAATTGTTGTCAACAAAAATAGATATGGGTAATAACCCCAACCTTTATTAAAACTGTTACGAACGTAAAATAGTTGTTCTCTTGTATTAACTCGAAAAAACTGTTACATACGAAAAACAGTTACGAAATACAAGTGTATATCAAATATGTTAAAAGAAAACATTTGCAACATGAGTTTTAGACGATAATCGAACACATTTAAAATGTTGTGAAAGTTCAAACAAAATCTTTCTCCAGAAACATTCTTAAACATGTGAAAAATTCCTATCACTCTGTCGCATTATTACACCATTATGGAGTTGAGACGTCTTATTCATTTAAGTGTCGATAAAAAAGGGCCCTCTTTTATAAACAAATGCCTACTACAAAAAGGCACGCATTTTATATGCAACAACATACCTACTATGAAAAGGTATGAGCAATTTCAGCATACTCATGCAAAAAATCAGAGGTAAAACAAAAACCTCGAAAATCAAGCATGCAAAAGACTTAAAAAGAGTGCAACAAAAACTCAAAGAAAAAAAAGTCATACTTGCATATATTAAAGTGGCTAAGTAAAAACTAAGTATACTAATACTTAGCCGCATATAGTTTTGTACATTGGGGTGCCCCTAAGTTATCAGTTTGGGACTTTAAAAAGAACCAAATTTACCCCCGATGGAGCTGGGGGTAACCACCAATCAAATAAAAAAAAGGGAGGGGGGGGGGGGGAACCA
>ML251839.1:68742-81913 GCA_005239495.1 Nicotiana undulata
AAGGGGGGGGGGGGGGGGGGGGAACCAACATCATAATTGTCTTTAGAAGGGGGATCAACTTCTTCACCGGCAGAGGAGGCAGGAGCGGTGGGGACGAGGGGACTTGAGCAGCAGGAGCCTCACCTTCGGATGAAGAGAGATTCTGACCTTGTTGAGTCTTCTCCATGGCTTCTTTGACTTTAGCTATTTCAACACTAAGGTCGAAACCCTCTTGACTCATTTCCGTCAATGTGTCGAGGCGAGAATTCATGTACGCCCAACTAACATCGGCAGTTGCCGCTTCCTCAAGAGCTTCGTAATCATTCTCCCATATAATGATCTCAGCTCTTAGCCCGCCCCTCTCAGCCTCAACAACATCTTTGCAGCCATTAAAGGTGCAACATACCTCTCCAGGAATCGAATTTTTTCCAAGGCATTGCGATGATCCTCCTAGGTCTGAGTCAGAGACTGCACAAGCTCGCCTGAGTACTCTTCTTTCTGCTCTAGTAAGGCTTTTAAACTCCTAGCTTCTTCTGAGGCACAGGATAACTGTTCAGCAAATGAAGACTCAAGGATGCTCTTGTCTTTGTCCGCCTGATTAGAAGAAGCCTTCTCCATTGCCAACTCCACTGCCATGACTCTCATTTGCCTCTCCAAGGTGCGTTTTTCTTCTTCTAAGGCTTCCATGTCAAGCCTCAGGCTGTCATATTGTCCCTTCCAGTTACCCGCTTCAGCCTGCCACTCTTTTATTTTCCTGCTCCTCATTAGAAACCTTCCTCATGAGCTCCGTTTCTATAAGATTGATCTACAAATAGGAAATCAACTAGATACGACAATTACATGTACAAGAATGAAATGCAAAAGAATGCACTTTACCTTCAAAGAGGAATGCACGATCGCATTAGCCCAAGTAAGAGAACTATGGCTATCCAGCTTGGTCCTCTCTGTTGGGACTATCAAGGGCTTCAGCCACACATCAAGCTGGCCGGATTTCTTAAAAAGGCTCCCAGTAGCGGGAACTTCGATTAGCACTTGCCTCATCTCTCTGCTGGAAGACCCTACTTCTCTAACAGGAGGAGGCACGGAAGCAAGCTAAGATAAAGAAGCCACGGGCAATGAAGTCTGAGGAGATGAAAAATCCACGGGAAAAGTAGTAACGGGAGCAGTAATAGCCAAGGGAGCGGAGGAAATAACAGGAGCAGATGAAGGAACTTCTCTAAAAGAAGGATGAAAAACAGCCAAGGGAACTTCATTAACAGCGGGACCAAAGCCTTCACGGAACAAATGATCCACAGAATCATGCACATGAGAGAGAGAAGCATCTTCAGAGGAAGAAGGTCTGACTTTAGGTACGGAAGGCACATCCACGGGTGTAAACTCATCGTCTGAAATCACCCTCCTTCTACGCGACCTATGCACCAAAGTGTCCTCCTCTTCTGAGGCCCTAGTTCCACCAGCCTTTCTCTTCGAAGACGAAGATCCTGAAATACTTTCCTGGGCCTGAGCCAGGGACATTTTGGAAATAGATGCAGCAGACACTCCACGGATAGGAAACCCTATAAAAAATAAAGGGTTAAAATGAGAAAGAGATTCGAGCAAGGAAAGAAACGAAAAAGATTCACTTACCGTGAGATTTCACTGTCCAACCGTACTTCCCGAAGAAGTACTTCCAAGACCTTTCCTCCAACAGAGCAATCGACAACAACTTTTCTACCCAATCACGAATACCGGAGACATTCTCAACAATACCCATGATTGCTGAAAGAAGAAGAAACAACTACGGTGTTAATCAAACACTTAAAGCAAAAAGAAGAAAATAGCAAATGTGAGCTAAAATGTACTCACGTGCACGATTCCACTTCTCGGGGAAGGGAATATTTTCTTCAACCACTAAATCCGCAGTGGGAGCAGCAACGTACCGAAGGTACCAACCTCTATCCTTATCGTCATCAGGGGTTACCAGCACTCTTTTACTCCTGGCAGCCAAAGTAAAAATCTCTTGACGAAATAAGGCAGGAGAATGAAGATGAATGAGATGATTAAAGGTGAAAGGAACAGAGGCTAAAGTATCTAAACACCGAAGACACGCAACAACCCGCCACACAAGAGGACCGACTTGTCCTAAGAAAATTTTGAAGAAACGACAGAATTCGATGATGACTGGATTAATAGGAGGTTTAAACCCTAAAGTAAAAGGGTAGGTATAAATGAAAGAATATTCCGTCTTGTAAGACGTTATTCTTTGGTTGGTATTCAGAATAATGATAGGGAAATCAAACTTCCAAGAACATTCCATGCGAACAAGGGGAACTAAACCTTCAGTAATAAGGGTAGGGTACCTATCAGCACTATCAAGGAATAATGACTGATCAACAAGGACCTGACTATCCCTGGAGAAGGTAAACTCAGCAGGAATGATTTCATCCACTTGTGGTTCGTGTAAGGGTTCATGATGTACTCTACACCTAGACGAAGACCTGGAAGCCCTAGCTCTTAAAGAAACTAAAGACCTAGCAGAAGGAGAAGAAGTAATCTGGGAAGAAGAAGATCCTCTTAAAGGAGTATATCCTAAACTCCTCAGTCTACCACCTCTCTGGCTCCGAGTCGGAGTAGAAGAAGGGGTCAAATCATCCACATTTATCACTCCTTTGGGTTGGTTCGATGAAGACATATTTACGAAGAAAAGGGAAAAGGTTCTTCACAAACAAAGAATGAAAGTTTTTCGTGAAAGTAAAGAAAGGAAATAGGGTATTTATACTCAAAGACAACCGTCAAAAATGGGAAAAAAACAATGATGTGAAAGTCATAATTGAAGATGTCACATCATGACTGATGCAGCCGCAAAAAGCCCTAAAAAGCGCCGAGTAATTGCAGAACCAACCCGGAGGTGACACGTGGATTAAGCATTAAATAGAAGTAACAAGCTAGCCTATGTTCAGAGAAGGATACAATGTTTTGAAGTAAAGCGGCGACAAAATATTCCCGCCATAAATGCGTATCCACTTACCAAATATTAATCGATAAATAAATGGTAAGTGGGGGGACTATCTTTATTGGTAAAAAAGAGCTTCACACGTATGATAATTCTTGATGATTCAGCCAGTTACGTGGAACAAGGAAAACATGACAGCTGGACATGATTCTATAAGGAGGTATGAGGCAAAGAGGCACGACACTATATACCTACGAGGTAATCAGCTACGGGAAACTCAACTTGATTGAGACAAAGAAGAGACACGGTCAGAATGAATCCGGACAGAGCTACGAGCAGATTCAAAGATATTCAATTAATGATCCACACGTTACACAACCTTCACGCAACAGTTACGGTTATTCACTGTAACGTTACATTAATATAATAATTAGTCATTAATGTGTTATCATTGCAAGAGGTAGACGTTATACTGAAGAATTCCCTATATAAGGGAATAGAAGTTAAATTGTAAGGGACATTTGGACGACGAATACAATACTCTTTATTTTTCTGTGCATCATACTATTGTCTATTTACTTACTCCTTTTTATTTATCATTATTTCCCTGATTATCAGAAACCCGTGTTCATTCCTAAAAATAAGCTTTAGTCAAGGGATCTAATTCTTTGGTTAAACACTAATGGCACTTGGCCTTATTACATTTATGAAAGCAGATAAATATAGCCTACTTGTTCCCAGAAGGACCTTCCCCAGATTCGATCTTCCTGATTCCATCAAACAGGTTTCCCAGCTCACGCAGACGCAACAGCAAGTAGGCTCTAGCCAAGTGTCCTCCCTCGCTTCCTTTAGCGTTCTGGCAATCCTCGACCCTCTTTATGATTTTGCCCTCCAGCTCCACTAAACCTCGCTCCAGATATTCCAACCTTCTGTTGGAAGTGATAGCCATTCCTTCCATTCCTCGATCATCCTCCTATTGGTCTCGTGTATTTACCGGTGCTTATTCTCGGAATCATGGACCCTCTTGCGCAGTCTGTTGTATTTAACTTGAGCCTCAACATCTTCATCTATGATCCTTTTCCCTCGACTGGTTCCTGAACTCACTATCCCCCTAAGTTGTCCTCCAACCATGCCGAGTAGAGAGGTGCACACCCAGCATGATACCTTTCTGGCTCAATGGTGTTTTTCTCCATGATGATCTTGCAGTGCCACATGTGCTGAGCTTGAAACTTGTAAGGGACGTCATCGTCTTGAAAGTCCGCTCTGAAGTGGCTCATTTTTGCGACACTTGGTACAACCTGCTTCCTGCCTGCTTGCCTCATGACCTGGATAGGAACATAAGGGTATATTCCCCTCAACCCAATCAGAACTAAGTGTGGAGCGTCCCTGGACTTGATGACGAACTCGTCTGTTGGGAACCATTCAAACATCCATTTCACTTGTTCCTCGATCAGATTGTCGAAGAACTCTATCCACTCTTTTGCACTTTTCGGCTGAGCAAACCTGTCCGGAATGTAAGTCATCCGCTTGGGGCGGAAATTCTTGGCGATACTGGCCCTTTTGAAGATGTTCTAATAACCACAACTGCAGCAACTGGTTACAACCCATAAAATGCTTGATCCCTCTTTGACAGCTCTCCAGAGCCCGGTAGATGTCAACTAAGATCATAGGGACAATAGTGTATGTTTGTCCATCCATCCCTTCCATCAAAGTCTTGGCGACGATGGCTAGTCTAGTATGGATTCTTTCCCTTTTCATCGGGAACACTATCAGTCCCAAGAGGCATACAATAAATACAAACACTCTGCGGTGGATGTGACCCAGAGAAGTGATAGAAAACTCGTCATGGAAGGTACGGTACGATTTGCTATGACTGTATCTTTCATTCAAATATTCGAAGGGTATGTAAGATTTCTTCGGACACTCTAGAATTTTTCTTCAACCCCATCATCTTTAGAAACCCTTTCCCAGTGCGGTTCTCAGGTACCAATAACCCAGGGCTATCCCAAGTCAGTCCAGAAAGTCCCCTAATTTCTTCTAAGAGTGGTGTCATTTCTATATTCCCGAAACGGAACACAACCCTCTCACTGTCCCAAAACAGAGTTGCAGCTTTGATCAGCATATTGTTCGGCTGAATGTCTAGCAGAGAAGGTACATTTCCCAAGTGTTTCCTCATGTGTTTCTTGTCACTTGAGGAAAGGTCTTCCCACCAGTCTAGTAGCATTGGTGGAATGTTGCTGACCATATCGAATCTAGGGACCTCATGCCTCATTTTCTGTGAAATAAAAAAAGGTTAGGCCATTTTCCCCCACCAGATTCGACTATTTATACACTCATGATTAGGATATTGGCATTTATTTCTCCAAATTAAGGCACAGAACGTGGTTGCGTCCATTGGGATTGCGGAAACCCCGGTGGACTTTGGATAAGGCTTGTCTTAAAGGGTTATTGTGTGGACAACACATTAACCCGGCTAGGTTTGACCATGATGCATGCACAATAATAAGAGTAAGGTTACTATGGGGGTCTAGACTGGTACCCTTAAGCAGACAACTTGAGGGGGAAAGGCACGGAATCGTCGACTGCACCGCTGATCGACTGGGTTTACCGAAAATAAGCCTTTCTGAATTTAAAGGGTGATATAAATTGGAAGAAAGAAACCACTCATCAATCGTTTCTATAGGATTTGTTTAGGCACGAGTGGATATGATGTTGAGCATGATTTATGCAGCAACAAATAACATGTTGTCACGTATTTGCACGTTATGAAAAGCGATAAATACAACATTTATAATTGAAAACAGTTAAGAAGGAAAACAAAGAAACAAGTCAGTTTCATATCAGAAAAATAAATACTTGAAAATAAACAGTTAAGTCCACATAAAGGGGAAAGGGAAAGGGTGCAGGTAATAACAAAGTAAGGCATTTTCAGACTAATTCACAAAGCAGTTTGTTATGGTAAAAGCCTAGAAAATCCCCATCAGAGTCGCCATGCTGTCGCGCCCCCTTTTTCTTCGCGGAGTCCGGGTTTCTACATTATTGGGATAACTCGTTTCCTTTTGGGAAATGGGTACAAGAAGTTGAAGAGTCGCCATCTAACGAATTAAGGTGCGTTAGGGAACCTATTACAAGTAACTCATAGAACCAGTTTGCATTACCAGAGATTGAGTAATGGCTTGAAATTACTTTGAAGGGAAGATGTTAGGCACCCCTCGAGGTCCACAACCTAAGCACACATATGTAAAAGAATAAACGACTTTTGACAGATAAGCAGTCTAAGCGCACATATGTAAAAGAATAAAAGACTTTTGACAGATAAGCAGTCTAAGAACACATATGTAAAAGGAATAAGGGAAGTCTTACGCTGGTTAACCTATTGGATCATATCTGTACAATGCCCGGTAATCACTTCTCAATTATAGGGGCTACACGTGGCATTAGCGCATAGGTCATCATATTCTTTTACTACCCATTACCCTCCCCTTAGTGGTTATATAAGCGAGTTTGATTAACGAACTCTAGGCGTGCTGTTACCCGTCCCTTCCTTGTGGTCCCGGAGGAATTTAGGACCTCTACACTTAGGCGGTTCTAGACTCTCCTAAGGTGTTTAAAAGGTAAAAATCTAGGCGACAACAAATAACACATAGGACTACCAAATAGGGGAGCAGTTAAGGGGGCTCATGTTTACCTCCACATACATAGGCAAATAAGCAGCACGTCTCAAACACAGATTTCAGGCGATTTTAGAGAAGTCCTAGAATCCTAGGTGAGCATCACAAGCACATAATATACATCATGGTTTTTAAAGCGAAGTGACAGAATCCTAAATAGTTTGCCTACTGATTTTAAAACCTGTTAAACCTAAGCAATTTATAAATAGACAGAACACAATTTCACAATTTTTATAAGAACATTAATTACCTAAGGCTTGCCTAGGCGTGAATATGTTAGATCCCTATAAACATGCTATCTAGAAAGATACCAGAATTTGGGGAACTGATTAAAACAACTTGAGTATTTATAAAATCCTCTAGGCATGCTGATCTAAGTGATGACTGTTACAACAATTGATTTCATGCTTATTTATACCAAACATGATATCTATACGTTGGGGCTGCTTTTAAGCTCTTTATAGACGGTTATTTATTTAGGCGATGTAGATATAATTTAAAGCAAATACAAACAGAGTCCTAAGGCAGGATTTCTAATGCACATAGAGGTGGTCATTTTATTAAGCAGTATTAGTAACTTAATGGCAGGATTTCAAAGTGATAGTGACTTGTGCAAAACCAGAAGTGAAGTGATGAATTATAACATGTTTTCTAGTATGCAAAAGTAGTAAACGTGAGTGCCTTAAGATAGAATATCTAATGCACATAATACAACAAACCTAAAGCATATTTTCTACTACAGATTACATAGCATATAGTCCTAAAGGAATGATTTTTTATAAAGATAAACACAATATGAACCCTAGGCATGACTTCTATTGAAGATAAACACAACATGAACCTAAGGCATGATTTCTATTGCAAGTCAACATAATATAAACCTAAAACAGGATTTCTACCCAGTTTTCCCAAAAAACATATAGGAACCCTCCCCGTTTTACTAACTACTGCAATATCTGTTTACAAAGGGTTATTACAGACCAGGATTGAAAAAATTACATAAATAAATGGAAAGTATACTATAGGGAGCCTGAATCAGGACCAAAGTAAACATGGGAGTACCAGGCCTTCAATATAGTCTTAAATGCCAAGAATCTCATAGCCAATGTGTGTCAGAGTTCCCTAAGGACCTCAAGGATCCCGGGTAGTGCTCACACCAAGACCCTTTCTTAAATAGGGGATTAGTTATGTGCAGTGTGGAAGGTCCAGCCCCAGTGTGCCAGAGTTCGGAGGAATCTCATGGATTCCTAGGCAGTACACATACTGGAGGGGCAGAACCTAATAATCTAAGAGTAAAGTGAGAGTGCTTGACATAGTTTTGAAAGACTTAGTAAAAAGATAGTGTTGAGATAACTTTAGGAGTGAAAAGATTTTCTGAAATAGAAACCAGTTTTAAGAAGATGCTAAAAGTGAAAACAAGTTTTTTGAAGAATACTAAGAAATTTTTTGAAATTAGTTCTGAAGAGAGCAAATTCAGCAAACAACCAATAAATCAATACCCAGATTCATAGGCACTTAACAAGCAGGTTTTCACACAGGGGTGAAGGGGGTTGGGAACATATAGAAATCCCATTATGGGGCACATGAACAAGGTACAGGGGAGGCATATAGACAACAAATGCAAAGAACACTTAGGAGTCTTAGAGACTCAATTGGTTAGCTATGATAATATGGAATTAAGACATGGAGCAAGGATGTAGTAAAATCATGTTGAAGACAAGGGTGTATTGGACAGAATTAGACATACAATTAGGGTCAATTGAATGCATTAAGTGACCAACATGATCACATAGTTAAGGGATCAAACAGAAACCAATAAACATGTTGGTCAAGTATCAAATAACCAAGTGAAGTTTAGACATACTAATTACACATTGAACAAGACATAATTTAGACATGCTAAGAAAAGAAGTAATTAGAAAGATAGATTGAATTCATAGCCAATGAACTAGCGCAGGAATGGAACAACTGGAGTTTGGGTTTCAAAATTAAACTAGAGACATACCAGTTAAAGAAGAAAGTGCAGAATATAAAGCAGTTGTAGTTCCAATGTCTAGCCTTGGCTTTCAGCTAGTTAGACAAGGAGTTATCACAAGTAGCAGAGAAAGGAGAGAGAGTTTGAGTGTGAGTGTGTGTTCTGAACTTAGTGCTCGTGTGTTGAGAGGTAAAATAAGAGTTCTTATATAGCAGTTCAAGAGTAGAGCAAATAAGGTAAAGGAATCAGTAACCACCAATTAAGGGGTCACATAATCCAATCATACAAAGGAGTCCAGCATAGACCTCCCTTAATTAAGGGAAATTAGCCAAACGATAATGACATGGATTAATTAAGGCAAGAGGTTCAAATCAGGCCAAATAAAGGAGTACAAAATAAAATAATCAGGGATCTAATTAAGGAAAGAATCATGTAAAGGAATCAGTAAATATACATGCAATCAAATAAGGTAAGAATGACTAATTAAAGTCGTAAACATGGAAACATGCAAGACTTAGGAATACAAACTTCTAACATAGCAAATCAATCAACCAAATTTCAAAGTAACAATGATTTCTCAAAAGAATATATCAACTCCCATAAATAGAAAAATAAACTAAGTATCTTTTGCATAAATCAGTCAAGAATACTAAAGGATAATCGATTAAACATTTAGAAGTCAGAAAACCTTTGAAAATAACTCGTAATGAACCCTAGTTTAGGGAAAAGTCAGAAAATCAATTAGAACCAGAAAATTTCATGGAAAAACATGTAAGAGTTGCTCGATTCATCTCAGATCTATACAGACCTGAGAAGATCGGAGATAATAGACTAGGGTTTTTTTAGAAAACATAACAGAGGTGAGAACATAGGCCTAAAAACCATAGATTCGTAAAAAAATAAGAAAGATTCTCATAGTCGAGCTAACGGCCTGAGACAAGCAAAGAAGCAAGGGTGCAAAACAGAACCGGCTAGGTTCCTTGAGATCCTCTGAAGGAACTAAAAAAAACCACAAATACATAGTGAGTAGGAGGCCAACATAGGCCTGAGAAGACATAGAAACATCATAAGATGGAGAGATATGCCGGTGACGGCGCTTGAGAATTATGGTTTAGGTAGAGAGAGTTGAGAGAGAAGAGATAGGGTGATGGCGAGTGAGAGGATGGAAAATGAGAGGGTTTTGAGGGGGGTCATTAGGTTTAATTAAGGAAGGGGGGATCTAGACCGTTGATAAAAAATGATCAACGGTCAGGATTGGACGGGGTATTGGGTAGGGCAGGTTAATATTTGGGCCTAAGGGATTGGGCTATCTTTTAAAAGGGGTTTGGGCTAGTTAGAGACGTTAAGGCTAAAAACAAAAGGGGATATTTGTTAAATACCTGAACAGTTGGATAAACTTAATTCATAAAATTATTAGTAAAATTTTAAAAATAATTTTCATGCATGGAAATGTTTTAAAATAATTATTCAACATTTCAAAAATACAATGAGCCATTTTTTGGTAAACTAATGCAATAATATGCGCATGGGCTACAATTGCAAAGTTATTGCAATTGTAACCAAAAGTGTAAATCTGGTCATTTATGAAATAATTTGAACTTAATATGACTATAAATAGTAATATTAAATCAAGAAATGTTTTAAAATCATTTGTGATGCAATTTTGTAATTATATAAAATAAAATACTAGGGCAAATTAATTTAAAAATGTAGAAATTATGGAAAAATACCAAATGATGTTAATGCATAGTTTTAAAGGTATATATGCATTTCAAACTATTATAGGAAAAATTGGGTATCAACAATCCCCACGCACATTTGAGGGCATAGTGTGAGAACTTAGTTGGAGTAGGGAGGAACGAGAAGCTAAGAATGAAGTTATTTATAAGGAGCCTAACGAGAGAAGCACTCACCTAGTATACTCGACAAGATCCATGAAACTGGAGAACTTGGCAATATGGTAGAGTACTTTATGAATCGCTTTCGATTCAACATAGAGATCACTCCCGATAGGTTCGCACTGATGAACCTATAGAAAAGCCATCTGAGTCATTCCAAGAATATGCACGTCGGTGAAGGTTAGAGGCCACCAGGGGGCAACCTCCGTTGGACGATAGTGAATTAACCAAGGATTTCATCAGAGCCTATGAAGGGATATACATCGAAAAAATGATGGGACAGAACCCCGAGCTCTTAGAAAAGGGCATAAAATCTAGTAAAGTACAATCCATGGCGGCAATGAAAGCAGCGAACAGGGCAATCCAATCCAGTTCAATCGGTAGCAGAAAGAAGAAGAAAGAGGAGGTGTCACCAGTCGTCCCTTACTATCTACCCAACCCACATCACAGAAACACCTCATATTCTCCAAACCACCATTCACCACCATCTACCTACGCTCCAGTCTATATCACCAGCCATATTATCACCCTCAACCACAATACAACCCTCCTCGAGCCCACAACAAAACCAAACCCACAACGACCATATGCTCTCGTCCAATCCACCACCCATAAAAACTAACCCGCTTATGCATCACGCCTTCATCCCAATTTTGAAGTGAGGGGTCCCAGAAATTATACACGGATTTATAAGCCTCTGGCCCAATTGTTCGAGAGATTGAGAAGATGGATTGATAAATCTAGTGGAAGGAAGGGTTCTTGAGTATCCCTCCAAGTATTTTGATTCAACTAAAAGATGTATGTACCATTCCAACGTGCGAGGGCTTGATACTGGATATTGATTTAAGCTGAAAATGAGATTAAAACATAGATCAAGAGCGTAGCTATTAAGTGCACTCCGGCGCCGCCCAATGTGGAACGCAGTCTGCTGCCAAATCACCAAAACCAGGTAGTCAACACGTTCATATTGGACACAAAATATGATCTTAAGGGAACGATAGTAACAATAGGAAATACCGAAGCCGCCAGGATACCACCTCAAAGGGATCTAATGATTTTAGTAAAAGTGAGACCTACAGTGATAGATCAGACTTATCAACGACAACTTACCGTCGCTACAGGGGACAAAGAGAGTCGGGAATACAAAACTATCTCATGTACGTGCCGCCAGAAAGGGAAGGCCAAGATACTAGGCTCTGCCGCAACCCATGGTATGACTAGGTCTGGGAGATGCTACGCTCCTGATGAAAATTGAGGGAACTTGGGAAGAGAGAAAATTGAAAGAAGGATCATAACAGACCTACAAGCCGCCGAATTATGGAAGAGGATGTCGACCAAAAGTACTCTGTGGAGAAGGAATGAAGAAAACTCCAGCACATATATCAACCATGGACTTGTTGATGAGGTGCGACAATCATGAGGATGCCCTGTTAAAAGTACTAAGAGGGGTAAGCGTATCAAGAAACACCACCAGTGAGGCGCTGGCCGCAACAATTAGGAAAATGGTCGTTCAGAAGAGGCGAACTTCCCGTCAAAGGTGTAAGTCAAAACAAAGCCCTTTATATCACTGTCAAATATGGGGACAAAGTGGTGCCCCGAGTGATGGTCGATGGAGGGTCAAGACTCCACAATTACAAAAGAAAATAGGGAGAGAAACCAAAGCCAGAAAGCCTATGTGGGTTGCCTACTTATTCCTTCGTGGGAAGTTAGGTTGAACATAGTTCTGTTACAGCAAAAACCTAACTTTGTTTGTATTCAAATATAACATCTCTTGATTGCGTCTGAGTTGATGGGCTTCGTGTTGATTCGTCCATCTATTTCTTCCAGTATTAGAGCTCCACCTGACAATACTCAGTGAACCACTTAAGGACCTTGCCAATTTGGTGCAAACTTTTCTTTGGCTTCCTCTTGGCGGGGAAATATTTTCTACAGGACCAACTCAGTGGTGCGAACTGGGAGGATTCACTCTCTTGTTAAATGCACTGGCCATCTTGTTCTGATATAGCTGACCATGTCATACCTCATCCATTCTTTTCCTCGTCGATGAGTATGACTTGCTCCTGTCTGACTCGTATCCACTCTGCGTCGTCCAACATGGCCTCTTCAATGACCCTTAAAGATGATATTGTTGATGCCCGATTTTGCCCTCCTATTTTTCAAATAAGTATATATACTTTTAAAATATCATTTTTGCATCATTAGTTAATTTACAAGATTTATATAAGTATTTTCTATAATTTTCCATAATTTTTATAGCTTTAAAATTGATTTCTTTGCATTTAAATAACTTGACTATTTACTAATTACCCTTTCAAATTATTTTGTGATGACTTAATCATCCAAATTTATTATTTACATCCACATACATGTTTTAAAAATATTTTACTTCATTTCCAATAAGTATATTTGTACTTTTGAGCTATTTACATAATTTTGTAATAATAACCTGTATTTTAGAATAAATTTCATTTGTCATTTATTTAAGGCCAAAATGATTTTTACATTTTTACAATCTTCAACTATTGTTTTAATGTATTTAATTACATAACTATCATATTTTATATTCTATTTAACTATTTTATTAAAATTATTTTCCTTTAATTCCCTACTTTAAAATCTAGCCTAATTATGCCTTATTTTTCTGATCAATTAAGGTCCAAACGGACATGCCCATCCCAATTGCCCCCCCCCCCCCCCCAAACCCCCCACCACCAAA
>ML251839.1:82126-96127 GCA_005239495.1 Nicotiana undulata
CCCCCCCCCCCAAGAAGCCCAAACCCAAATGACCCAATAGGTCTGCCCCATCAGCGACCCGCTTTACCCGACCCTAGCACCCACTAATCTTGGTTGTTGATCTCAATAGCTTGATTCTTCACACTAGTTGGTCAATTTTGAGTTTTAAACCCATATAGGGTTTGGTCCTTTTGTTCATGTTTAATTGATTTCTTTCTTTGTTTATCCGCTTGATTTTACCACTATATAAACCCCTCCCTTATTCCCTTTGAATGGACTCTAAGCACTAATAACTACTATTAATCTCTTACTTTCACCTTCTATATTATTTCTTCTCCCGGTTGATTCTGGCCGACTGAAAGACAAGGTCTCAGGAATCTTCTCTATTAACCTCCCTAGTGCGAGCACGCTCGGGGCTCACTAAAGCTCTTGTGAACTCTGATGCACTAGGATTTGGGGGTTCTCACTGTTGTCTTTCTTCTGGTGTCACTACTGAGATTCTGAGTTACTTACTCTTTTGCTCGTGTATCTTCACAACTGGTTAGCACCTTGACCCTTATAGCCTTAATTATTACTCTTTTACTTGTTCATGTATGTGTATTCTATATGCCAACGCTGTTTGAACTTTTAGACAAGCATGCCTTATTTGTGAACTCTCAGCATTGTATATTTGTGTGCTTTCTATAATTCTATTGTCTCAATGATGTTCTACAATTTCATTTTCTCTAGTATCGAATTGGATAGGTTTCAACATGTGTATTAGACCTTCACTCTGCGTATTTGATTCAAGTAGTTTATGGCCTTCTTACGTTTTTCCTGATTGGTCATGCTCATGTTAGCCTCAATGTCGTTTTTTTTTGGCTTATTATGAGCTCACATTCATGCCTTGGGTTTCTGGAATCTTTTTGTAGAAATTGCTTGCTCAGAATCTGCTTTAGTGAATCTCTTTCTACTGAATCCTTTAGGAGTAATATACTACCTGCAAACTGATCCTTGTTCCCATGTTATAGAATTGTCTTAATGTATAGCCAAGAATGTTTGTCTATGTTTAGTGACTCTGATGATTGTGTTCCTTGACCTGTCAATCCCACACTCTTATCATTGCTTCTAGGATAAATACCAATGTGTAGTTTTCTATCATATGGGATCGACTGACATGAATCCTAATGTTTGCTTGTCCTGTTAGTCTATAATTGACATGTTCTCTTACCTACTATGAGTTCTTTAGAATCATGTGCTATTGTTAATGTGCATCTTGTAATGTTTCATGATACACTAAGTGACATGCTTGCCAAATTGTGCCCACTAGCATGTTGTTATGCTGTTTTCAACCACATTCTCATTAGGTTCTCATGTTAAAATCTTCCAATAAAGACTATACTCTACATGTTTCTTGTTCATGATTCTTCTAGACTATTATCTAAAGGTCTTTAGGTTGTTTCTGGATCATGCTTTACTTGGAAACTCTTTGAAATGGTTTGTTGTCCTATGATGCTCAACCTTGTCACTATCAAACTCTGCTTCTGGAATTACAAATCATAAACTTTCCTCATATGTGTCTTGTGTGTCTCTCCATTTAGCATGTTCCTATTTATATGTTTTGGTTAGAATTGTTGATGGTTATAGCTATGAGAACTAAGTGTTTAAGTTGTTTCATGAGTAATGTATCACCTACATAGCAAAATTTAACATCAATTTGGGTAAGTAAGTTATTCATTGGGCTTTGAAATGGGCCATGTGTGTTGTTTATCCTAGGCACTGGATTCCAGCGCACTTTAGTTGTCTTGTAAGCCTGTGGTTCGGGTCTGTTGTTTGTCTGGAGAGTAAGACTATTGAAGGTCTGGGATATCCCCGGGTTACTTTTGTAGTGGGTTGTAATTGCTTTAGTGGTCTTATATTCGTTTCAGCCTGTATTTTGTCTTTTTTTTTAGTTTGTATTACTTTATTCTTGGGCCTGTAATAATTTGTAAACAAAATTCGGGGTGATAGTGAAATTGGGGAAACGGTATATTTTAATGCTTGCATAAAAGAGTAGAAAACATGCCTATAGGGTCTATTTGATATTTGTTCAGCATGCCTTATATGTTATTTAGTCTAATGTGTTGTACACCAATAGATAGATAGGAATCACGCACACACTTCACTTGTCAAAATATGCTACACTTGTATCCATCCAATGCTCTTAGATAACCTGCTTATAGGATACACCGATGCTATACCTTTGCTTACCGAGATACCATGATTATAGGTTCCTAACTAATTAATCAACTACTTCTATTATTCTTCTTTATACTACCTCATTTAGATGGCATGCCTATAGGGATAAAGTGCTTAAAATAAAGCCTAATCGTCAACCAATAGAAAATCTACCCAGAGAATGAGGACTTCACTGCCTATTTACAAAAATGATTAGAAATCATGTCTATAAGACTTGCAACACTCTAATTTGCTTATACGTTAGCCCAGAAATTATAACACTGCTTATATAATAATGGAATCTAGAATCACAAAGAAATCATGCCTATAGGACCTAACGATTCCAATGCGTCTTAATGTCATATATGGCCTAACCATAAATCTGCTTGTGTGCTTTTCATGCTTATGTGTGGAGGTTATTGAGCCTTTTATTGAAATTATGTGAAGTCCTATATGTTTTGATTGTCGCCTTGTTTTATCATTGTGAGCAACTGAGTTGAGTCTATAACTACCAAATAGTAGGTCAAAAGTCTCCTGGACCCTAGGTATGGGATGGGTAGTGCACCCATAGGGCACGACTTAGAATCGAATTAGAACGCTTTAAGGTAAACAACTTCAACATAGTAGTCGGGTAGCAGGAGATGATAGTCTGTGCCCGCTGAATAATTGGAGAAACTCCTACCTAAATGAAGTTGTGAATTATTATTTATGTTGCACGGGGTGATATTTTAGGCTTAAAAAATTAGGACCCCCCTTTCTCTTATATGATTGCTAAAGGATTTGGTCATTAAACATAGACCGACGTTGTTGTAATCCTTGTGATCTTTAAAACTTGTATCAATTATCCTTTGTAATAGTGAGCAATTCATCTCGGTGTGTATCTCCTTATGGGAATTTTATGATGGGATCGGGTGGCACGCCGCCACGGGTATGTTATTTGAATCCGGTTGCGCACCGCAACAGTGTGATGTTGAGTAAGGTTCCTATATTTATTTTCTTGTGTTTTGCTTCCTATTTTCTAAGGGAAATCCATATTAGTTGTGTGTGTTGAGTAGTCCCTTCCTGATTCATTTCCTTGTGTATCATGTTCGAGTAGTGGCCTATTGGTGCATGGTGGCGTCATGTGAGAGTGTTGGTCATGTATGGGGGTGATTTGTTGTCTAAGCAGTTCATACTGGGTGAGACGAGATTTATGGATCAGTTATCGATGCGATAAGATTATGTGAAGTATGTTACATGACAATTACCATTATTTGGTTCGTAATGAGATGATGATTTTAATCAAAAAGGAGAGATTCAATGTTTGGTTAACTCTGTGATTGGTTAGAAATCTCCGCACATCTCCTCTATTGTGGTGGTATCGTCAGCATTATATCAGGATGTACACATATATCAGAAGATTCATCGGGAGCATGAGATTCATGGAATTTTGGCTATTGAGGTTCAAGGAATGTCATTGTGGTTAGATGATGAATTATGCGGTGCATGGTGCTAATTCAGCAAAGGCACGCAGTCGTGTTTTGTTACTTTGTGTAGTGGTCAATTTGGTGTTCATATATTGGAAACAGGCCTGGCAGAGGATTTCGGATGTTGAAAACCTGGTTCTGAGGCCCATTTTCCTAAATAAAAGGGGATATCTTCAGATGTGTTCGAGCAAGTGTACTCAACTGGGTTGTGGTAGCACGGGCAGGTGCACGAGGTGTTAAACAATGATTTCAGATAACTCCAGAGCAGTCCTTAGCACGTTCGAGGATGAACGTATGTTTAAGTGGGAGATAATGTAACAACCCGACCGGTCATTTAGAGATCTAGTGCGTCGTTCAGCAGTTTGAGGTCATGAACAACTTCATTTCAGGTGTTATGACTCATAGGCGTGGTCGGAGTTTAATTTTGTGAAGTTCGCAGTCAAATTGGAAAGAAAATTCTCATTTCGGAAGCATTAAGTTGGAAGAATCGACTAAGATTGGAATTTGGAGTAAACGGCCTCGGAATCAGGATTTGAAGGTTCCAACAGGTTCGTATGATGATTTCGGACTTGGGAGTATGTCCGTATCGGGTTTTGGATAACCCGGGAGCGTTTCGGCGTATATTTTGGAAGTTAGCATTTTAGAAGAATTTCATAAGTCTGGGTGGAATTGCATTTCAGAGATATTGATGTCCGTTTGGAATTCTGAGTCTGGGAATAGCTTCGTATGATGAATCTGGAGTTGGGAGCGCGATCGGAAGTGAATTCGAATGTCCGTAGGTTATTTTGAAGTCATTTGGCTAAAGATAGAAATTTGAAGGTTTATGAGAAATTCGTCCAGAAGTGGAAATTTTGATATCGGGGTCAGAATGCAATTCCGAAAGTTGGAGCAGGTCCGTAATGTGAAATGTGACTTACGTGAAAAATTTAGGGTCAATCGGACGTGAGTTGATGGGTTTAGGCATCGGATGTAGAAGTTTGAAATTTCTAAGTTTATAAGGATTGAATTGGAGCGTGATTCATTGTTTCGATGTTATTTGATGTGATTTGAGGCCTCGAGCAGGTCCGCGTTATGTTTTGGAATAAGTTGGTGTAATTGGACGGGGTCCCAGGGGCCTCGGGTGGATTCCGGGTGGTTAACGGATCAAAACATAGAGTTGGAGGAAAGCTGGGGTTACTGTCATCTGTTGTGACCGCACCTGCGAGGTTCTGGCCGCAGGTGCAGCGCCCCAGGTGCGATTGTTGTGTCGCAGGAGCGGAAAAGGGTGGCTTGGTTGGGGGACACAGGTGCGAGGTTATTTCCGCACCTGCGGAAGCGCATATGCAGTTAAGGGAGCGCAAGTGAGGAGCCAGGCTAGGAAAGAGGAGACCGCAAGTGCGGAGGATTTGGGCACACCTGCGAGAGCGCAGGTGCGAAAAGGGTGGAGGCAGTGTGGTGTTTTAAAAATGAGGGATTGGCCATTTCTCTCATTTTCTTCATTTGGCTTGGGAGATTTTGGAGGCTCAAGGAGGGATTTTCATCCAGCAACACTAGGTAAGTAATATCTTCCAATTTTTAAATTAAAACACTTGGATTATGCATAGATTAGACATGAAATTGGTTGGAATTTGGGAATTTTTTAACAAAGACCTAGAATACGTAGTTTTGGGTGTTGACCGTTAATTTGGGTATGGAATTGAGAGAAAATCATATATTGGAGTTTAAGAGGTCATGGGTAATTATTATCTTCGAAAACTTTTGGAATCCAGGAATGTGGGACCGAGGGCATTTTGGTTAATTCTTCAAGTGGAGTTGGAAATTTATATAATCTGAATGGTTATGCGTATTAGAGTATATTTTCATTGATTTTCCCGTTATTTGGATAGTTTCGGGGCGCTGTGCATCAATTGGAGTCGTCAGAAGGGCTTGGAGGCCGGTTATGAATCTTCTCTAACGTTTTGTTATAATTTTCATGTTGCATTCTGAGTTCTATTAATGTCCTATTACAACTTTCATGCTCATCATGTTACATTATGAGTTCTGTTAATGTCTTGTTGCAACTTTCATAATCTTCATGTTGCATTTTGAGTTTAGTTCCACTTAATGCTTTTTTATAACCTTCATGCTCATCATGTTGTATTCTCAATTCTATTCCACCTGATGTTCTATTATAACTCCTCATGACTCGTCATGTTATGTTCTTCTGAGTTCTGTACTTGGGTTCTGTTATGGTCATCCTACTTATCATGCAACACCCTTCCAAGTTCTTCTATCCTACTTAGGTTTTTCTGTTCATCATGAAATATCCTTTGAGTTCTATCATGCTATACTTAGGGTTGTTATTGTAGTCTCCATGTTAACATGCCATGTCCTTTTGGTTCTATCATTATAATCTTGGGATGTTATTAAATTATTTTATCTAGGATATATATGAAATGCATAGGATAACCCTGTTTCACTAGGTTAAGGCTTATGAGACCTGAGTGTTTAAAAAATGCTTTCATAAATGTTTATTAGCCTTTATGTATCATTTAAACCTTCATTATGAATGCCTTTAATCCATGTCTAACTGTTAGCTTGTAAACAATCATATTGTGATGGATTCTCCTTTGAATGTCAGTAATATTTGTCATGATCAGTCTATCCCCTGTGAGTTAGACTATAGTTGTGCCTTGTTGATTATTTCTGTAATCCGTATATGCACCATCATGTTCAACTATTAAACTAATCCTTTGTAGCTGATTTGAGTCTGTTAAGTGTGATGTCTCCCCTATCTTTAACCCCCTAATGATACTGACAACCTGATTCTTCAATGATTGGGACTCATCTTGTCTTGTGAAGTCATAATCTTGATTGAAACCTCTGTATGTGTGGGAGTTTGGTATGGACTTTTCTTACTTCACATTTGAACATTATTTTAAATATATACCCAGTGTTTTTTTTCTTTTGTTATTCGGGAACTATTATTTGGTTGAATATAATAGCCAATTTGTGTCATTGTCTGAATCTATATTTATGACCTCAAGGAGATTCAAGTAATGTCACTAGCCTAAGTGCATGTTAATTCGTGAAAAATGTTAAGGCATTAGTCTATGCATTCTAAAGTTGTTATAATTCCAAACTATGTGCCTTATTTGTCTATGAGATGTGTGATTTCTATTGTCCAATTTTCAGCAATAACAACATAAGTATTCTTGTTGTAATATATGCCTAGAAGTCTGATTTCAAAACCTATTCATATGTGTGCTTCACTTATTTAATGATGAAGTATAGGGATTGTTCTATGTGTCTATTTCTGTTTATTTTGCTAAAAGAATTAGGCTCATGTGGTAGGAAATGTCATACTGGTTGGTTTGCATTGAGAAGGCCTTATCGGTATTCAAACCTATAGGGAAACGTTAATCGTTAGTGGTTAAAGGTATTTGGAGTAAAGTTTAACTCTAGATTGTGCTGCTCTCCCCGGCACAAGCATTGCCCTAGGCCTTGAGACCCTTGGGAACTTTGAAGTGTCGGGGAATTCAAAGGGGGCATCGGCCTTAAGTAGAATTATCTCCTTAGCCTTTAATTCATTGACATTAATTACTTACTTTATATTTGGTATTTAATGGAAATGAAAGGTATTCAATGAGAATCTTTCACTATACACAACCTCCACATTAGCATAATTCCCTTAACATTTGGGTATTGTTAGTAATCTCTTCTTTTAATCTTTGGTTAGTACGATTTCCTTAAGCATTCCAACACTATGAGTGATTGTTTTAGTCTTTGGTTGAGAGCTTTATATAAGGATATGTAAACAATATTGGTATTCTAATAACCTTCTCTTTTTTTTTGGGCATGTACAAATAATTTGGGTCTGCTGAGTTCTCTAAGTACTCAAGCCCAAGTCCAGCTCTATTGTGGTCCATGGGTCTGCTGTCTCTTTTCATTTGATACTGTCGGGCCTTCCTTTTTTAGGCCCAAACCATCCCAGAGTCATTCATTTTCTTTCATCTTTTTACTTACTGTTTCATCATTTTTCAGCCACAATATGTCATTGCTCCTTGTTGTCTTTCTGTTTGTTATCTGTCATTATGTATGTGACAAGTATTATATATACATATATATATATATATATATATATATATTTTTTTTTTGAATGTTTGCCCTTATCTTTTAATTCATAAGAAGACTTAGGCAAGCCTAAAGAACATAGGATTAAAAAAAGCCTTAGTTAGCAATTAATTTCTTATCCGCTAATTAGGCTATTATTATGTTGTCATGCTTTACTAACTCTTTTCTTAAATATTTTTGAATCTCATAGGCGTAATAAATGCAATTGTCCCTCTTTAAAAAAAATCAGAGTTGTCGCGATTTTAATCTGCCAAGAGGGAATCAACTATTTTTGAAAGATTAAGGCGTTGTTGCCCTAAACAAAGGCATTTGAATAGTTGTCTACTTCAAAACTAATGTATATATTTTAAGATCATTTTTCATAACACTTTTACCATGTTAGGATGACATGAACCTCCACGATTTAGGAAACAAAATGCTTTAACTTGGTTTCCTTTTCACATTTATACAAACATTTTCATCCTTCAAAGTTCTTCTTACGCTTATAATACTAACACTATTCCTAAAGATTTCTTTTTAAATCCATCTTCTATAAACCATACTCTTCCTTTATAGATATTATGTCATAATATATGGTAAGCTTTACCCTTAAAATTAGTTTAAGGCATAGTACAAATAATTAGCTCAAAGTCTAGTCTAAGTCCTATGGAGTCACCTTAGTAGATTTCAAGAAGTGCCTAACAACTTCCCATTAGAAAAACAAGGCCCTTACCCATGATCTCACCGGTCAGTAGACCAACAAAGAATACAATCGTTAATAGTTAAATAAGTACCATAGTATACTTAAAATATTAGGCGGTGACTCTCTTTTATCAACAACATAAAATCACAAGTTGAATCTTTTTTTGACTAGTGCAAAATAGAGTGAAACAATCATCAGACAAACATATTGAAACCATCAAATCCTGGTTCCGAAGTCGTTTACTGAAAACATTGATGTAAGTCAAACATGGCCATCATAGGCCACTATGAAGGAACTAAGTGTTCCGATTTCAACCCTAACTCTTCTAAGCCTAAACTAACCATCCCCGCAAGTCATAAAATAGTAAAAACAAATACGGGGGAGTCTTAAATAGGGGAACAGGGATATAGAAAGCAAAACGACCGGTTGGGTCGTTACAAGACTATAACGACCCAAATTTCCCACCATCGGGACCGTGATGGTGCCTAACGTTGAACCCGCTAGGCAAGCCAACGTGAATATTCAATTTACTATATTCCTTTATTAACAGTCGAAAACAGTTGAACTTCCACATTAGCATAAATAAGAGTCTTAGATGACGCAAGATATATATATTCCAATACAAAGCCTTTACGAAATTTCACCAAAACTAACCAAATCCCAGAATAGTGGAGTCACAATATCACGGACTATCTACGAATAAATACATATAATGGTTTGAAAAAAGTAAATAAATCTGTTTCTGAAATCACTAAAACAGAAATAAGGAAGTGGAAGAGGACGCCAAGGCCTGCGGACGCCTGCAAGACTATCTCGGTGTCTCCAGAAAGGACTGAAGGCAGACTCCTAGCTATAATGTCCAAAGGGTCCTGTACCGGGATCTGCACAACAAAAGATGTGCAGGTGTAGTATCTGTACAACCGACCCCATGTATTGAGTAAGTGTCGAGCTTAACCTCGGCGAAGTAGTGACGAGGCTAGGACACGACAATCAAGACAACCTGCAATATAATAATATTTGGGAGAAATAACAACAACAAGAATAACCGGTTAAGTACAAGAGGGAAGGGGACATGCTGGGAGAAAGAAATAGCAGATAACAAAAATAACGAAATAAGACCACAGTTCAAATATCGAAATAACAGCAAGAAATAACAACACAAAGAAAACAGTGCACGACATCACCATTCGTGATTTTACTCTCATCCTCACCAAATAATAATAAAGGCAAGTGCAAGGCATCACCCTTCGTGCTTTTACTCTCATCCTCACCAAATAATAATAAAGGCAAGTGCACGGCATCACCCTTCGTGCTTTTAATATAATAACATGGCACGACATCACCCTTCGTGCTTTACAATCTTCCTCACAAAATCAATACACGACATCACCCTTCGTGCTTTACACTCTTCCTCACCCAAACAATATTAATAACAGAAGTTTGGCAAGGAAAAACAACAATATGAACCATAAATCATAACATCCCGGCAAGGGAACAACAGTAAAAATATCACCATCTCGGCAACGGACATAGCTATAACCAATCTCACTCAAGTATATATCTTTACATAAGATTCCTCAACCAAAACAAATACTCAACAATATTCATTACCAAAAATTTCCACCAAATGAACAACCACTAAAGTGAAATTAAAGCTATAACACAGTACATATAATTGAAAATCACATAATTCATAATATCGGACTCACAAGCATGCTTGAAACCAACGTATAGGTATTCGTCACCTCACCTATACGTTGAACATGGTATAATCACATAGCAAATAAGACACAACGCCTATTTCCTCAAGCTAAGGTTAGGCCAAACACTTACCTCGATTTCCACGACCAAAATCAAGCCTCAATCACCACTTTTCCTTTCGAACTCGACTCCAAATCGATTGTATCTAGACATAATTGACTCAATAACATCAATAAACGCTAAATAATTCAATTCCAATACTTAATTATAGATTGCCTATCATTCTTGTCACGACCCAATTCTCCCTCCGACTGGGTCTCGTGACGGCACCTAGTCTAGATGACTAGGTAAGCCTATTACTTAAGCGAAATTTAGATAAAGCAGGCAAAATAATAGTAAGTGAAATAAATCATACTAAAGTCGACGCCGCTCGGCATTAACAGTTACGTTACCTAGAACCTGGAATATCACAATACATCACAAGCTACTCTACTGCTCAATGGGTACAACTGGATAGAAAAGACCGTATAGTTTCATCTACAAGTACTACAACTGCAAGATAGGAAGGGGACTCGGAGATCTGCGGACGCTGCAGATTATACCTAGAGTCTCCTGATACCGCTGCTGCTGGCTTGCTGAGATACCGCGTACTAGGACCTGGATCTGCACATGGGGAAAAACATGCGCAGAAGGGCGTGAGTACTCCACATTCGGTACCCAGTAAGTGCCAAGCCTAACCCCAGCTGAGATAATCGACAGTAAGTAAAACAGGTGATAATCGACAGGAATTATAAGTAAGGCTAGCAAGAAACGGTATAATCAAATGCTCGGATCAACGAAATATATATATATATAAAGCTCTGAAAGAAAGTAAAGGTACAATGCAATGCATTATGAGGGACAGGCTCAGGTCTCTGCCCGCAATCCCTATGTATGCAATGCAGTATGAGGAAAAGGCTCAGGTCTCTGCCCGCAATCTCTATGTATGCAATTTGGCCGGCAGTCCGGCGATTCCTCCGCCTGGGCAACCTCCTCCCACCGTCGCCCAGTCACCCCCGACCTCCAGCAACAATCCCCAGCCCCTTGCGTCTAATTCCCAACCAATTACCTACGCTGGACTGCTGAAACCAGCCACGCTCAATGAAACAGTGCAAAAAAAATGCACTGTCGATCCAATTCAATTGCGACGACCTGTGATTCTTCAAGGACAGCCCATGGTGAAATTCACTGAAGCAGAGGTTGATAGAATGAATGTAATTGAAGGTTTGCAATACGCAGTGGTCTGCAAATTCTCATATGGATGGCCGGAGATCAATGAACTACGTCGAATTATGCCGATTCAATGTGGAATTAAAGGTGAGTGTAATATCGGATTCCTTCGTGATAGACATGCATTAATACGATTGACGCTATGGCAAGATTTTATTCAATTCACGTCAAAGAGTGTGCATTATGTGAAAGATAAAGCTGGACAGGAATACCAACTAAGAACTCTGATTTATGATGCGAAATTCCGGGTAGGGGAGGAAACTTCAAAGGTAATGGCGTGGATATCGTTTCCAAATTTATTACCAACATTTTTCGTCAAGGAGTGCCTTTTTTCATTAGCGGCAGCTGTGGGTAAGCCGCTTCATCTTGATATGGCGACGATTAATAAAATGAGGCCGAGTTGTGCGCGAGTGAAAGTTCTTGTTGATTTGTTGAATGAATTACCTAAGAAAGTGCGAATGGACATCGAAAATGAGGCAACTGGAGCAGTGCGGACAGAATGGGTAACCATTAAATATGATTACCTACCAAAATATTGTAGAGAATGCAAATTACAAGGTCATGAGATGAGTGAGTGCTGGAGGATTCATCCTGAACTAATGGAGCATAAGTCTGATCAATATGCTGGGAATGAGACTGTGAAGAAAGGTGAATTGGTTAATCTCCCAAATAATCAAAATGGGCCGATAATGATTTTGTCGAGTGGCAAAGTTGTGGGCAATGTGAATGGTAATGGTAAGGAGAAATGGAAAGAGGTGCGAGACAATCGCAATAAGAAGGCTGTTATCCAGTTGGATGATCAAAGAATTACTGGAAGGGAAATAATTACAGTTAATCAAGGAGGATCGCAACAGGTGCAGGTGAGAAACAGGTTTGTAATGCAGGATGGGGAAGATGTTGGGAATGAAACCAACGTTATGCTGCAGAAACAGATTCAAGCTGGAAAAGAAATAGTACCTCTTATAAGGCATAAAGAATCTGCTGCTGTGGAGCAAATTGAAACAAATATAGGGAAAGAAATTGTCTCAGCTACTGTAATTGATCAACAGGGAAATCTACTTAATAGAGGAGAAATGGTTTCAGCTGGAACAGGTGTTAACAATCAGATTCAAACAACTTATCAATTTGCAGCTTTGGAGGTACAGGACAATGAAGGAGAGGAGTACAATCAACTTGCAGTGATTGACCAAAATAATGAAACTAGGAGTCATAATGGAAACATCAGGCCATCTGGTAAATTGAACCATAATGCAGCAGCTTTTGCTACTAAATCAGTTGGGATAACCTACACAAAGAGAGGGAATACAAATGACAAGGAGTATGGGATGCAGATTGATGGAGAGGCAAATAAGGGGGGTACTGCAGCATGGGTGACTAGAGTTTTTAAAGAAAATGTTGTTGCAACTAATCAATCATGCAAGCAAATACCCTCACAAACAGGGGAGTTTGCAATAACTGAAGGAACATCTATAGATGATGCAAGAATGCAGTTTACTAGTGGAAGGCCTTGGTATGATCAACATGAAGAAGACTCAAAGGAAGGAGATGTACCTGAAGGGGTCTTGGGGGAAGAAGAAGCAACAGATGAAGAGAAAGAGGAAGAAGAGCAAAGTGTAAATGATAAAATTAACAAGAAGCAGGGGAATACAGGGGAAATTGCAGCCACAACTGGACAAAATGAAGCAGACCAAAGTGGAAAAGCTGCATTAATGACAGATTCAGATGGTGCTCAAGGAATAGGCAATCCTAATGTTACTGATCAGTTATCTCCATCTAAATCAATGGGTGACAGGAGTGGAGAAAGAGTTGCTATAAAAAGTGGGATTGGTGTTAATACAACTGATGGAAAAGAATTGATACAGATTAATGAGAACATTAGCAATGAGAAAGTGCAACTTGATGAAGAGCAGGGAGGGATTAATATAGCTGATAATCGACAGAAGCCAGAATTTTCTAATCAGCATCAGATTGCTGATCCTGTAGCAACTAAGTGTGTAGAGGAAGGCCAAGGAAAAGATCTGGATGCTGAATCCACCTGTGAAAACTTCAAACAAATTGCTCGACAAGGCGACTTATCACCTCGACAAATTGAGAGAGGGAAATCTGCTGGTAGAGGAAAAAAGAAACAACATAAAGACATCAGTCAAGGAGTAGTGCCTGGGGTTCAAACAAGAAGGACCCTTTCTAAAACTAATAATTGATGATGAATGCACTTATATGGAATGTAAGATCAGTAAATACAATGCAAGCGTTTGAGAGGCTGATCATTATGCAAAGACAACACCATTTCAAGTTCATTGGAGTTATGGAGCCAAAGCAGAAGAAGACTAAGTTGGAAAGATACAGGAGAAGGATAGGAATGCTACAGGCATTTTCAAATGTATCCAACAAAATATGGGTTTTTGTAGATGACGAGCATGGAGTAGAGGTAGTGTATGATCTTGAGCAGCAGATGACATTGAAGCTCACAAATCTGGACACGCAAATGTCATTTGTTGTCACCTTTGTTTATGCGAAATGTGATGCCATTGAGCGAATAGAATTGTGGGACAACCTATACTACCTTGCCAGTGATATGATATTGCCGTGGTTGGTTGGTGGGGATTTTAACGTCAT
>ML251843.1:0-35509 GCA_005239495.1 Nicotiana undulata
GGTGGTGGTGGATAGGCTGACCAAGTCAGCACATTTCCTTCCGGTGGCAGTTTCATCTTCAGCAGAGAAGTTAGCTCAGATATATATGAGAGAGATTGCCAGATTGCACGGTGTGCTCTTATCTATCATATCAGACCGAGGTACTCAGTTTACCTCCCATTTTTGGAGAGTATTTCAGCGAGAGTTGGGCACACAGATTGAGTTGAGCACAACATTTCATCCTCAGACGGACGGAAAGTTCGAGCGCACTATTCAGATTTTGGAGGATATGTTGCGGGCATTTTTTATTGATTTTGGTGGTACATGGGATCAGTTCTTGCCTTTAGAAGAGTCTGCCTACAACAACAGTTACCAGTCGAGCATTCAGATGGTTCCATATTAGGCGTTGTATGGTAGGCGATATCGGTCTCTAGTCGGATGGTTTGAGCCCAAAGAGGCTAGATTATTGGGTTCTGAGTTAGTCCAGGATGCATGGATAAGGTGAAGATCATTCGGATTGGTTTTGTACAGCTCAGTCCAGGCAAAAGAGTTATGCAGATCGTAGAGTTCGAGATTTGTCTTTCATGGCAGGAGACCAGGTATTCCTTCGAGTGTCGCNTCTCCGGAGGGTTATTGCAGATCCATATCATGTTCTAAACTTCAGCGGTGTCCAGTTGGACAAGGATCTGACTTTTGAGGAGGAGCCGGTAGCTATATTAGATAGGCAGGTTCGCCAGTTGAGGTCGAAGAGTTATCCTTCGGTCCGTGTTCAGTGGAGAGGTCAGCCTGCCGAGGCAGCTACTTGGGAGTTCGAGTCCGATATGAGGAGTCGTTATCCCCATCTTTTCTCATACTCAGGTACTTTTCTATGTCCGTTCGAGGACGAACGTTTGTTTTAGAGGTGGAGATTATGATGATCCAAAAGGTCATCCTAAGTAATTCTAGTTAAATATGTGTTTCGAGGCACCGAAAGCCTCCATTAATCTCACATCGATATGCGTGCACAGCCCAGGCGTGTAGCCGGGAAGTCTTTATGCTGAAATTTGATAAAAATGGAACCTTGAACTAAATAATTGAATAAAGTTGACTTTGGTCAACATTTTTGGTAAACGGACCCAGAACCGTGATGTGACGGTCCCGGAGGGTCCGTAGGAAAATATGGGACTTGGGCGTATGCCCGGAATCGAATTCCGAGGTCCCTAGCCCGAGAAATGAATTTTTAAAGAAAATTATTTTCTGAAAATGATAAAGACTTTTGAAAATGAATAATTATGTGAAAACCGTGTTACCGGGCCCGTATTATGGTTCTGGAGCCCGGAACAGGTTAATTATATGTTATGTGACTTATCTGTGAAATTTGGTGTAAAGCGGACTTGAAATAACGTGTTTCCGATCATAATTGGAAAAGTTGAGATTTATGAAGTTTTGAGAAAATTCTAAGAGTTTTGAGGTTTAATTCGATGATTTTGATGATATTTTGGTGGTTTAAATGCTTGAACAAGTCCGTATGATGAATTGGGAGTCGTGTGTGTTGTTGGTTTTGAGTCCCGAGGGCTCGGGTGAGTTTCGGGTAGCTAACGGAGTGTAAAACGTTTGAAAAATCTGGTGTTTTGAAGTCAGATCTGGTGTCTGGTATTTTGTTCTCTACGATCGCACCCTTGAATCTGCGATCGCATAGGGTTATCTTGAGAGACCCAACTGTTGTTCTCTGCGATCGCATGTTTGCCTACGCGATCGCAGACTTATGCCCAGATGCCTTCCGCGATCGCATCTCTCACTCCGCGATCGCATAGTGTATTAGGTGGGTAAGGAGAGCTGGGGGGAGTTACTCTGTGCGGTCGCTATTTCCTTTGTGCGATCGCATAAGGGGGAGGTGGTATAACTGTGCGATCGCATTAGCCCTTCCGCGATCGTAGTGTACCCAGCCTTGGTCTCTATGCGATCGCATCCCTGCTTCCGCGATTGCATAGAGATATTTCGCCCAGTTATTAAATGAGTTCAAAACAGAATATTTCATACGGAACTTTGCTATTTTCAGCCTTCTTCTCCCCCTCCAACCTCCATTGTCGACCCCCAAGCTAGGATCCATCAATAAACCTTTGNAAGGCTATGGGATGGTGTTATTGAGTTTTTTTAATTATATTATTGAATTAATTATGCCTAGATATCGTTGTTTCGGAGTCGGATTATAAAGGAAAGACGGTCTTAGAGGGTTGATTGCTATACTTTGGACCGAGGTAAGTGTCTTGCCTAACTTTGGTGAGGGAATAGGTATTATTTGCTATGTGCTAAGTGATTATCATGTTCATTGCATAGGTGAGGTGACGAGTACCTATGCAATGTGTGTCAAGCATGCCCGTGAGTCTATTTTGATAGAAATTGCAGTATTTCTTCCATGTTTAGCATATTATGAGATTGTCTTTACTTGGTAATTTATCCTTGATTGCTAGTATTGGTTGTTGAGTTTGAGAAGTATTGATACGAATGATAATCCAAGTGTAGAGTATGCGATTGAGGTGATTGGTTATAGCTGAGACCCTTGTCGGGCATTTGTTGAGCTACTAAATTGATGTTCTCCCTTTGCTGGGTATTTTGAACTGCTTATTTCCACTATGTTGTACTCCTTGCCATTAATCTGTTATTGTTTGGTGAGGAAGAGTGTAAAGTACGAAGGGTGATGCCGTGCCATGATAATTGATTATATCGCATAGTGAGGAAGAGTGTAAAGCACGAAGGGTGATGCCGTGACATGACTTTTATTGATTATAAGCACGAAGGTTAATGTCGTGCCATGATACATCGTACATTTCATTGTGAGGAAGAGAGTAAAAGCACGAAGGGTGATGCCGTGCCATTGTTTACATTTCTGGTACTTATACTTGTTTCGTTGGCTATTGTGTTAGATTGCCTCCCTTGTTTACTTCTATCTGTCAATTTGACTGCTTCATTTCACTTGTTCCCCTTTACTGCTCCCGTATCCCTTACTTGTCTGCTTATCTCTTGCCTTGTATTATCCCTGTTACCTGCTGTAGAATAGGACAGGTTATCGTTATTGTCAAGTCTAGCCTCGTCACTACTTCGGCCGGGGTTAGGCTCTGCACTTAATCAGTACATGGGGTCGGTTGTACTGATGTTACACTGCACTTCTTAATGTTGTGCAGATCACGCATCCGGACCCAGTGGACCGCATTGAGGGAGTCACCTTCAGTCCACCCAGAGCTTCAAGGTATACCCGCTGGCGTTCGTGGGCCTTGGTGTCTCTCCTACATTCGGATTCCTCATTGTCTTATTTTTCTCTTAGTTCCAAGACAATTGTATATTTCTTTTCAGACTCTGTATTTAGCACTCGGTTTAGATAGTTCGAGAGGTTGTGACACCCCGGTTTTGGGATTTTGCGATGTTGTTTGCCTTTATCATTTCATTATGCATTTTGGGAATATTATTACTTTTCTGCTGTAAAAACTTTTGAAGTGATTTGGGAATGTTCAGTAAAGGCTGAAAGTTAAGGAAATTTAGATATTCCAGTAGAGGTTGGAAGGTTAATTGGCTTTATTATTGTTACGGTTTTTTATAGATGTCAAAGCGTTGTGTACGTTGGCTTGTCTAACGGGTTCAACGTTAGACGCAGTCACGGTCTGAAAGGTGGGATTTCGGGTCGTGACATTAACCCCTTGGGGGCTATTTTACTGATATTCTCACTACTTTGAAACTATGATTTTACACTCAGTGTTTCTTGTGAAATTGTTGACACTCCTATTTGATGATATTACTATTTCTCTAAATGAAATACTATTTTTGGTCGAGAACCCCGTTTTATTCATGGCCCGAGTGGCATGCTGAGAGTGTCTGACTGAGTGAGGCAGAGGGCCAATGTTGTGAGGATGTTATGATATGAGAGAGGCTGAGTGCCTGAGAATGATTTATGCCATGATGTGGCTTGTTTATAGCACTTGGGTTGTAGGAGCCCCTCTGGAGTTTGTACACACCCCCTAGTGAGCGCAGGTACCTAGTGAGTGCGAGTGTCGAGTGATGAGTTATTGGGAGGCATGAAGGATAGTGAGGTTGCCCGCGGGGCTGATACTGAGTGATGGTGAGGTGCTGAGGGAAATTGTTACGACTGATGATTATGGCCCGAAAGGAAGTTTTATGATGATATTTTACTCAGTTTTTTACTATGATTCACTTCATTTTTCAAACTGATATTACTGAGAAATTTTGGAAAATATACTTGTTTTTCAAAGGATTTTATGGAAACTGGTTTTCGAACTTATGTATTTTATGTTTACTTTATGGAGACTTGATGTTTTACTGTTTTGTGGATTGGTGTGTCTGTGTTGTGTGTTTCTTATTTTCATTACTTAGATGCTCGTGATCGGTTGACTCCAGTCTTGAGGGATTAGTTTAGACTGTGGAATTATATTATAATTGCTTAAAGACTTAGAGAAAAATGTTAATTGCTTATTGTGCTGATTATTATTTATTCTCGAAATATTATAATAGAACAAATGTTTAGTTATGTGATGGTTGGCTAGCCTAGTTCCACGATAGGCGCCATCACGACCTGTTAGGATTTGGGGTCGTGACAAGTTGGTATCAGAGCACTAGGTTACATACGACTCAACGGTCATTAGCAGGTTTAGTAGAGTCTTGCGGATCGGTACGGAGATGTCTGTACTTATCTTCGAGAGCCTGCAGAACCCTTAGGAAACATCCCACATTCTTGAATTCTTGTCGTGCGAATCCATTTATTCAGCCAAAAGCGTAACTCTTTGAATTCCTTTCATGTATTCAAATGCGCACGCGAGCGCTTGGTATTTGTTGTGCGTCGTCGGCTTGTGACTTCCATGGGTGTGATGTGATTTTTAGCATGTTGATAATGGGCTGGTCGGAAGGACTTGAGGCCGAGTTTTGCCTGTGGCTTGAGTGCTGAGCTTTCGTTTGTGTGAGCACATGTGTTGGGGGGCTTATATGTCCGTTTGTGTCCTTATTGATGGAACCTTGTGACTAGATGACTATGTGGTGAGTGTGGTTGATAGTTAGATGTGTTCAAGTTGTGTGATTGTGACAAGAATGGAGTAGCGGGAGATGTAACAAGAATCATTGAGTGATTGACTTAGTCTTAAGTTAGAATATGGCCCCGAGCTGTGAGTGTAGTGAAGGACCTCCCATGTTGTTTAGATGTGGAGTGAAGCGGATCCTTCTGTTGTGTTATGAGTTGCGGGTGATGTCTTTTGGGTTGACCAACGCCCCAGCATCGTTCATGTATTTGATTGACGATATATTCGGTCGTGTTGTAACTCTTTTGTTATTGTATCTATCAATGGCATCCTGTCGTACTCTCATATCCAGAGGTAGCATACTCAGCATTGATAATGGTATTACAAGGTCATAGGGAGGAGAAGCTTCGTGCGAAGTTCTCCAAGTGTGAATTTTTGGCTCAATTCAGTAGCATTCTTGGGGCACATGGTGTCCAGTGAGGGTATTCAGGTGGTCGAACAAGTGTGAGTAGAGCTTTCCGAAGCTAAAGATTTCCTTGACCACAGCTCCAGTGTTAGTATTGCCATCAGCTTCAGGTTCTTATACCGCTTAATGGGATGTCTCGAGGGCAGGCAGTGGTTGTGTTCTAATGTAGGAAGGTATAGTGATTGCGTGATAGCTGTGAGTTTCGGAAGTGTATATAGGGATATCATTTTGAGGCTAAGCATGCAGGGGTATCTCATGCGGGTTGTCTTGAGGTATGTGATCCTTATGTTGATCTGTAGTAAGTTCTTTTCTACCAGTAGATGATGTATGTTGTAATTTGAGTTTAACTCACTTGTGGGAGTTGGAATGATCATTACAATGGTGAATGCGATATTTGCATACGAGTTGAGGGTTAGATGGTCTGGGTCATATGAGCGTATGAAGGATTTAGTTGAATCCCACCACGGTATGGTGGCAGTGATAATGTGTGGGCATCGTGAGTTATTGTTTGTCTTGATCCTTGGCTTTGAGACAAGTGGGGGAGTTTGTTATTGATAAGTTTATTACATGATTATGTGCTGTATTGGTTTCGGTTCGAGGTATGTTGGTGAATCAGTTATTGCCCTGCAGAGGTGGAGTCTGGGAATGGCTCGGTAATGGGAAATTCTTCGATACAGGTTATAATGTACCTTACGGATAATAGAATTTATTGAATGATTGAGTTGTACTTGAAAGGGTAGTGTGTGAAGTGTATGAGTTTGCTTGTTGCTCCAAATGTGTGGATTACTTTCCTAGTATGTGGATTGCAAGCGGGGTCAGGTCGTTCTGCTTACTTGGTTAGTGTAATTGAGAAATTGCGTAGAGTGACCGATGTTCGAGAATGGTTCAGACTGATTCAAGGTTATATGTAGAGATTGAGGGTCTTCAAGGTGTGAAAGGGGATAGAACTGAGATTTACGGGGAAGATGCCAAGGTCTGTGGTGTATTTACCTTATCATGGATTCTATCCATCAGTATCAGGAAAGGGAAGGTAATGACTTTAAATTCGCAGGAAGTCTCTTCAGGGTAGGTATTTCTAATGTGGTGCTTTTGGGGATATCTGAGAGAGTATTCAGCGGCTTATGAGCCTTAGTATATTTTATGCTCGGGTTTCGTGCGGTGATTCGGGATTGAGAATTGCGGTATTATGGCAAGAAGAAGTATCAATTCGAAGGTAAGTTAGAAGGAACTTGGATAAATAGGACAGCTTGGTAGTAGGTTGGATCGGCATGATAAGGGATATGGTTAGTTCTTTGGGTGTTTACAAGGTAATGAGTTGTTACAGGTGTTTCTTAGCAATTCTCTTGCAGTTTAATGGCATGCATAGCTTGATTGAGTTAGAAGGAATCAGACCTGACGGTTGGTGTTGTACAAATGTGATTCGGAGGGTTCTTGATGATTTCTACCACAGTTAGAGATGTATATTTTCTACTAGCGTGAGGGCCATGTGATGTATAGTGATTTTGCTTCTAAATGGGATAAATGGGAAGTTCTTGGCTAGCTAGGTACGTAGTTGTTTGTTGCTAGGAGGGAGCATGAAGTTCTCATATTTATCTTAGGATTGCATGGCGTGTGCGATATTTTGTGTATGGTGGAGAGTGGAATATGTGAGGTCACGGTTCAGTTCTGGAAGGAAGGTCAGCACTAGCAGTTTCGGATGACTAGGTAAAGGATAACACTATTGGGTGGCTGGATGAGAGTATACATTCATAAAGGACAATGTGTTTAAGGCAATGTGTTTGAGTAAGGGTGCTTCATTGGTGTTACGGCGCTCTTTTGTTGGATCGACTGCCGATATTCAAGTTTGTTGGTGGCAAAGAAGAATTATAGGAGTATCCCCGTGGAATGATAGAGTATTGGAGACATGTTATATATTCGAGTGGTGCAATTGGGGATCAAATATAGTAATTTGTGCGCTTCAGGGACTTCGAGACTGGGAGTTTTCATAAACAGATTTTTTTTTTGTAGTTGTGAACTACGAGGATGCGAGCAAAGCTAGTCAGGTGTTAGTATATGCCATAATTCAGTCATTATGAACCTTTGGAGAGTTATCTACCTGTTGTGGATGACCAGAGTTGATTTAGAATATAATTATTGGTAGGCCAGTATGGGTGTGTGTTCTACACTCAGTCGGAATTGTTGACCCCAAATTGCTATTGCTGAGGGATGTACCATTTGATTGTCATTGAGCTTATTCGTGCTTTGGAGTGATCTATGAGTTACCTTTCAGTGTTCAAGGAGTTGTGATCATTAGTTGTATATGCATAGGGTGCAGTTCTAATTGGGCTTATTAGCTAGATTTGAGAAAGGTAAGTAATTGGGTGTTGCAGGATTGAGACGTGTTGGTTATGTTATTGCTGGTTCGGGTGGCATGGTATCGTCCGATTTCCCCCGTGGTTATGGTAATGCACTTTGAGTACTTGATGTTGAATTTCGCATGGTTGTTGATTTTGAGCAAGGTGGCTCGGAGTATTTCATGTGGTCCAGCGTTTGAATGGGATCACGCGTTGCAGTAGAGTTAGGTAAAGGTAAGATCCTTGGTGTCAGATTCGTGTGATCTGATTTTACGGTGTGTTCCAGGCTTCTAGCATGATGTTGTGATGGTAATAGTTAATGGCAGGATAGTCCTCTCGTGTGAATCTTCTATTTTATGAATTAAGCTCTTGGGATATTATTATTGAGTGCACGAGTTGCACAAGTTATGGCTCTGGGTGCTATTGATACTGATCGGACGAATGGTTGTTGATTTCTACGTGTTTCTTTCATCATCGGCAGTATATGGGAGTGTTAGAGCGAGGCATTGCTTGATAAGAGGATATGTATCGGTTTTGGGTTGTTTTGAGCGTCCATTGTGATTAGGAGTTATCACTATGAGTGCTTGATTCATGCAGTGTATCATGGTATTTCATCTTGGGTTACGGATATGACTTGTTATAGTGTGCTCAGACTTATTCAGTTATAGTTGTGGGATTTTGAGCTTGTAAATTGATTCAGAAGTGAAAATGTAGTTCTAAGGTTTATGGGTCAAGATTGGATTTCAAAATTTCATCTGTGTGGCGCTATCGGACCTATATGGGTCAAGGTGACGTGGAATCATCTCTGAATATGTGCATGGTAGGTTACACGGCAATTTTGGTGGTGTTTGGAACAACTCTAGGCACATTCGACGACGAACGTGTGTTTAAGTGGGGGAGAATGTAACGACCTGATGGGTCGTTTCGTAGAACATGCATTAAATTTACTGGTATTGCCTTGTCATAGGTTGGTTATACTGTTTATGATGTGTTAAAGTTGGTTGGCTCGGAATCAGAATGGTTGTAGTGAGAATTTAGTCATTTAATCCTTAAGAATAGCTTTATAGTTGGAAAAGTCAACTGAGAGTTGACTTATTGGTAAACCACCTCGGAATGCGGATTTTATGGCTCGGATAGCTTTATTAGGTGATTTGGGATTTAGAAGTGTGTTCGGAATATTTTTGTGATGTCCGGTGTAGAATTAGGCTTGAATTAGCGAAAGTTAGTTTTTGGTGATTCCGGTCGGCAGTGGAAAATAGGCTATCGTGGTCGGAATGGAATTCTGGAAGTTGGAACAGATACGTAATGTTATTTTGGATATGTCTGCAAAATTTCAGGTCAATCGGATATGTTTTGGATAGTTTCGGCATCGTTGGTGGATTTTAGAAATTTCAAAGTTCTTAGGCTTGAATCCGATGTGATTTTGGTGTTTTGACGTTATTTATAGTGTTTTGAGAGTGCAACTAAGTTTGAATGATCATTTATGATGTTTTGGTAAATTTGGTTGGGGTCCTGGAGTCTGTACGCACCCCCAGTGAGCGCAGGTACCTACTGAATGCGAGTTACGAGTGATGATTATGGCCCGAGGGGCAGTTTTATGATGATATTTTACTGAGTTTTTGAATATGATTCACTTTATTTTTCAAACTGATATTAATGAGAGTTTTACTGAGAAATATTGGAAAATATACTTGCTTTTCAAAGGATTTTATGGAAACTGGTTTTTGAACTTATGTCTTTGATGTATACTTTATGGAGACTTGATGTTTTACTGTTTTGTGGATTGGTGTATCTGTGCTGTGTGTTTCTTATTCTCAGACTGTAATTTATTTTCATTACTACTGAGTTGGCGTACTCATCATTACTCCCTGCACCCATGTGTGCAGATCGAGGTACCGGTTCGGAGCAGTAGTCGTCCGAGCTCGTTGTCATCAGCATTTGGGATTTCGAGGTAGTTGTACAGCGTCCGCAGCTTCTCCACTTTCCTTTTTCATATAGTACTTAGTATTTGATTCATAGACATTATTATGACATTAGCATAGTTAGTTTATTTCTTAGATGCTCGTGATCGGTTGACTCCAGTTTTTGGGGATTAGTTTAGACTGTTGAATTATATTATAATTGCTTAAAGACTTAGAGAAAAATGTTAAACTGATTATTATTGATTCTTGAAATATTATAATAGAACAAATGTGTAGTTATGTGATGGTTGACTAGCCTAGTTCCACGATAGGCGACATCACGACCTGTTAGGATTTGGGGTTGTGACATTTTCTCGAAAACTTTATTTTTGTGAAACAGCCAGATGCTACCCATGGTAACTTGAGCAGGATCCTGATACAAACCAAAGCAAAGAAAAGCAAGCAGGCGAAGGGACGAACCAACCTTCCCCACAAAACGCACGATTTTTCTTTGGATGCGGGAACAAGGAATATTCGCAAATACCTACATACATCAAAATCACTATCTTCATAACGAAAAAGCTGCCAAATGCAAACACGACTCCAGTTAAGAAATGCTCTGCTATCACTCATTGTCTTTTCTTTGCATGAGGCTAAGAATTGACTCCTCAAATGCATAAGGCTAAACATTGACTTTCCTTGCATGATACTAAGCATTGTTTCCTAATTGCATGAGACTAAGCATTGTCTCCTAATTGCATGAGACTACGCATTGTCTCCTATTTTGCATGAGACTAAGCATTGTCTCCTAATTGCATGAGACGAAGCATTGTCTCCTATTTTGCATGAGACTAAGCATTGTCTCCTAATTGCATGATACTAAGCACTGTCTCCTATTTTGCATGAGACTAAGCACTGTCTAGCATTGTCTACTAATTGCATGAGACTAAGCATTGTCTCCTATTTTGCATGAGACTAAGCATTGTCTCCTTTTTTGCATGAGTCTAAGCATTTCCTCCTCAACTGCATAAGTCTAAGCATTGCCTTCTATTGCATGAGACTAAGCCCGGTCTCCTTCTTTTTTGCATGAGGCTAAGCATTGCCTCCCTAATTGAATAAGGCTAAGCTCTGCCCTTCCATTGCATGAGACTTAGCTTTGTCTCCTTTTCTTGCATGAAGCTAAGCATTGCCTCCCTAATTGCATAAGGCTAAGCTCTGCCTTTCCATTGCATGAGACTAAGTCCTGTCTCCTTTTTCATTCACGAGGCTAAGCCCTGCCTCCTCAATGGCATGAGACTAAGCATTGTCTCCTATTTAGCATGAGGCTAAGCTCTGCCTCCTCAATATCATAAGTCTAAGTATTTCCTTTCCTTGCATGAGACTAAGCAATGTCTCCTAATTGCACGAGACTAAGCATCGTCTTCTATTTTGCATGAGGCTAAGCCTTGCCTCCTCAGCTGCATAAGGATAAGCATTGCCTTTACTTGCATGAGACTAAGCATTATCTCCTAATTGCATGAGACTAAGCATTGTCTCCTATTTTGCATGAGGCTAAGCCATGCCTCCTCAACTGCATGAGGCTAAGCATCGCCTCCCTAACTGCATAACGCTAAGCTCTTTCTTTTCCTTGCATAATACCGAATGATATGCTACTTGAACTCTATAACTATTTTTCTACTTTCCCGGGGCTAAGCTCTGCCCCCAATCTTATACAAGACTAATCTCTGTCTTATTTCGCTCCACATATGACCAAGCATCATGTATTTGTATCTCATGGGATGAAACATCGCCATTATGTGCAAAGGCGTCATAGTCCGAAGGCACCATCCTCATAGCCGGAAGACACCATGTCATGGCTTGAGGATCTCCCAATATTGCACATCATTATTCAAAGGCATCATATTTCAGAGGGACCATTCTCATGGGTCGAGAATGTCGTTTCATGTCCTGCGAATCCCTTATCACGCGATTCATGGCCCAGGACATCATGGTCTAAGGACATAATCCTCATCGTCCAAAGACAACTTTCATGGCCCAAAGGGAATTGGCATCAAGTTAAATTCTCGCAATAATCCCATATATACTTGTATGCATTGCGTTTAAGTTTTGCAGGTAATCCAGGAGGTAACCGTTCTTTTAACAGGAGCAATCTTCGCTCCGGTTTCCATTTGATGCTCACATCCTGAAATTACCTCAAATGCAACCAACCACCGTCCGTTACCCACTTCTACTTGATAACCGTTCAAATGCTCATCCATAACTGTTCTGAGATACTTCCATTCACAGTTACATATAAACTCATCTGATATCGTCCCATCTAGAAGAGCCTGTCTATTCTTATAACAACTCCATCGGCTTAGTTCACCGCTGGATCCAGAACTACACACAGCCTGATTCCCGTAAAATCAGGGATATGAGGCAACTCAGAAACCAGAGTTCGGCCACCATTTTTCAAATCACCCCATTCGGTCAAAGTCGGTCATCATTTCTTTACCCGGCAACTCTTTCACCATTCCTAGGTAAAGAGGGACAGTTGTTGATACCCAATTTTTCCCTCATATTTTTAAAATGTACATATATACTTTCAAAATAGTATATTTGAATCATCATTTTATTTATACAAGCATTTTCCATAGTTTTAGAAACCCTAAATTAATTTCTTTTTACATCTTTATTATATAAATATCCAATAATTATCCTTCAAATTATTTTTATGATGATTTAATCATCCAAACTTATTATTTACACCAACATGTATGCTTTTAAATATTATACTTCATTTTTCATAATTACATCTGCATTTTTAGGCTAAATTGCATATTTTTGTAATAATAGCCTATAATCATGTATAATTACATTATTTGTGCCAAAATAAATTTTTATATTTTTATGATGTTAAGTTATTTTGTTAATCTTTTTACTGCACAAATAGATTATACCCAGTAAAATCTCACTAGTGGGGTCTGGGGAGAGTAGAGTGTACGCAGACCTTACCCCTACCCTTTTGGGGTAGGAGGCTGTTTCCAGCAGACTATCGGCACAAATAACATTTTGTTATTTATTAATTAATTTTATAAATTATTTTTTGATAAATATTGGGTATTTAAAAACTAGTCCCAATTTATAAACAATTTTGGACCAAATAAATGGCCCAAAACCACAATACCTTAGCCCAATAACCCCAGCCCAAACCAAACAATCCCTAACCCAAAACTCGGTCGGTACCCGTTACAATCGACCAGCCCCACTCATTTTTAAAACTTGGTCGTTGATCTCTTAAGATCAACGACCCTTGTTCATTCTCTCCTTTTTAACTACCAAACTCAGAAACCCCAATCTATTATCCCCCTAACCCGCCTCCCTCACATTCCCTCAACCTCATTTCCCTCTCTGAAGAACCCTAAAACCGTCGCCCCCTAAAACCTTCTCCTAATCCCACTGAATATGGGATTTGATTGCTATTTCTTACCACATTCGACCTTTTGTGGTACTGGGTGTTCTCCTATAGTATTACCTAAGTGCTTTCCTAAACATAGCAAGCAGATCTCTTCCGAAATCGAACAAAAATTGGTTCAAATCCCAGATTTTGAGTATTATTATGTCCATATTTGTCCTATGCTACTGTGAGTCCGATTATTTGTTTATATTTTGTTGATTTTCAATATCCCTAAAACTAGGGTTTACAGATCTCTTAAATTGATTTTCAGACCGATTTGTATATTGACTTTCCTTGCTTGTTGCTTAAATCACTCTGTCTACTGTTTGATTTTTACTACTATATAAAACCTTCCCCCATTCCCTCTTGGACAGACTTGAATCACTAAATTTTCACTGAAAAACTAAAGCTTTTCACTATGTGTTCGTTTACTCTTTTGTTCTGTTTTAGCTCTTGGCGGCTGAAAGCCAAGGCCGCCGGATTTCCTATTTTCCGACCTTCCTTGGGTTTGAGCATTGCCCTGGGTTCTTTGAAACCCTTGGGAACTTGACGCATCTGAGATTTTGGGTCTTTTCTTGTTGTCTACCTGTTGAGCAATAACTGGTTAGTTCTCAACCTTCGCAATGTTCATTCCCTTATTCTCTCTGAAAATCGCATGACTTAGGGTATTTTTTCTTCATGTGTGATTCTGCCTATAACATGGACTTCTCCAGCATTGCCTCACGCCTAAAATGTTAGTCCTAAAAAATTTCTTTGTATCTAACTTAGGCAATTTGGACAGTTTGAAGCATGTTTAGCTTAATGTATTGGAAATTTGAGTGTTTGCATTGGCTATATGGCCTAACCTTGTTTCATGCCTGATTCTGAATTTCTATAGTGATTAATTTATGTTATTAATATGCCCTCATCTGTTAGAACCTTCACTCTAGTTTTAATTTGCTCCTATGACTATGTTTGTCATTTAGTATGTTCTTACCCTGCCAATTCTAATTATCTTAGATTAGTCTTTCCTAGCTTGTTTCCCCTATAATAGGGATTCTATCTTCCTTGTTGGTATAGGTTGTACTGTTTAATCTTTGTGATTAGCATAAGTTGATCCTTTAGGTTTTGAACTTGTTGCATTAATGATAACTGTTTGTCTTACTAGCCTAATGTTCCTTGCCTATTAACTTTGTAATCCGAGAAGTATAAGACTCCTTGCCTCTTATAAATATACCCTGCCCCAATGCGTTATGTGAAAACTTGCAGCATTAACTTGTTTATGGAGTTCATGCATCCTCTGTGTTGATATGTTCATTATATGATCACTTTGTAATGTCTGTGCACTTTTCAAAACCTTATTGCTTTACTACTATTTTCATTGGTTGCTTCCCTATTCTAAACCTATAATTCTTGGTCGGCTGAAAGCCTAAGGCCCACTAAAACTTCTCTATTAACCTCCCTAGTGTGAGAACTGCTAGGGGTCCATTTTGAGGCCCTTGTGAACTCTGACACACTAGGGCCTAAGGTTCTTGGCCACTTTCTTCTTGACTTCTCAATTCTTCCCTCTCTATGCCTACTGAATAGGCCAATTGGCTTGTGTAAATGACTGTTTTCCTGGATCCTTTGATCAACCATGGCTGTTGGGTTTGATCCAAGTTCTCTTGTGATTTCTGGGCTATGTTGAAATCTGTGTGGAGAAAAATTTAAAGGCCTGGTTGGGCTTGGTACACTTTGGGTTTGTCTTAGGCTCACTATAGTTATTTCTATCACTTTGTAATTTTTTTCCATTATTGGGAATGTAATAATTCTGTAATGACAATTGGAGTATTAGTGAAATTGGAAAAATGGGTCTATTCTAATGTTTGCATGAAAGGGTAGAAATCCTGCCTATAGGATCTGAGTGTTTAACTTGTTCAACATGCTCTATTTTTGTGTGTTTAAATGACATGCCTATAGGACATGACTAATCTCACCTGCTCACATGTTCATTTTCCACACATTTTTAACTGCTTGGCACACTGCAATACAGTAATTACTTGTTCAAACTGCTTCATGTTAGATATCATGCCTATAGGATTATAATCGAATTAGCAACTATCACTGTTATTCCTATCATATTGCTCGCCATAGAAAGCATGCCTATAGGAATGAAAAGATAAAGAATCAATTTCAATGCCAATTCTTAGATATCCTACCTATAAGACCCTATTGCTCGCCTAGAAGTATGCTGATAAAATCAACGATGGCTATTTTGAATGATCAAACTGTTTCACTGCCTTATTTCCCAAACACATTAGAAAGCATGCTTATAGGATTTGTAATACTTGTAATATAAAAATTCGTTGTGTTAAGACAATAACACTGCCTGTATATTTAAAATTCAGAATCACATAGAATCCATGACTATAAGATTTAAGGACTCTATTAATTCTGTAATTTGTCACTCGCCTAATATGTCAAACTTGTTTGCGTGCATTTGTTGCCTACATGTGGAGGCTAACTTGAGCCATTTATTTCCATTATGTGTAGTCCTACATGTTTTGAATGTCACTTAGATTTATCATTTTGAGAAACCTAAGTTAAGTCTAGAACCATCAAAATAGAGGTCCAAATGCCTCTTAGGCCATAGGCATGGGACGGGTAGTGCACGCATAAGGCACAATTTAGAATCAATTAGTGCGCTCTAGGTAACAAACTTAAAGATAGTAATCGGGTAGCAGGAGATGATAGTATGTGCCCGCTGAATAATACGAGTAACACCCCATCTCGAGGGAGTTACGAGGTATTATTTATGTTGCACGGGGTGATCCTTTAGGCTAAAACACTTAGGACTCCTCATCTCTTCTTTAAATCAAGTGTTTGTATTTATTCAAAGTCATTTGATAATAAATGCCCAATCTTCTTGTTTTTCTCTTTGTTTATCTTACTAATTCATATAATTCGAGTTCTATCGGGACCCACAGCTGTGGACCTCGAAGAGTGCCTAACACCTTCTCTTCGAGGTAATTTCTAGACCTTACCCGATCTTTGATGACGCAAACTAGTTAAAACTGAGTCATATGTAAATAGGTGCCCTAACGCACCTTAAACCGTTAGGTGGCGGCTCTTCTCTTTTAACACCTCTTTAAAAGAGTTGTCATGTGTTGAAACCCGATTTCGCGAGAAAAAGGGGCGCGACAAACAGCGGGAGTGATTTTGTTTCCTTTTTGATGGCTTCACTTCCTTTGATTAGAATTGTTCATGTTATCTTGATCTCGTTTCCTTTCTGATGTCCTTATCATCAAAGATTTCAATGATCGACTTCCCTTGAAGTGGTGCATGCTTCCTAACTTGCTACAATCAAATAAATACGATTAGATTTGCACTATTGTCATCATTGAAACTTAGATGTAACTAACATGTTTGCCAAACCAACATTTTCATGGAAAATGACTTCTGTGACATAGAAAAAAATTTCCTAACAAAAAACTTCATGTAACGACGAGACAAGGACTAGGACATTGGGTTTTAAGAGTTTGGCAAGAGAACTGAAAATAGAGAATTTTAAAAAGAATGAAGAAAGCTCTAATCAAAGAGGACATGCGCCTTTAAAAGTATTTATCTTGCGGAAAAAAAAATCTTCAATAATTTAAAACAAGCATATCGGGTACTTAGCAGACCACATTCAAGATTATTGTTGTTCATGTACTCTTGTGACATGTGATATTCTAAGAGGAATTTACATAAATCACTATTGTTTAGTGGCTATTAACTTCTCATAGCTACCATATATATAATTACTTCCTATAGCTACTATTAAGTTGTTACGGTAGTGTATTCGCTGTATTCGCGTTGTTGTATTCATGAATACAGGCAAAAATTACCTAAAAATCAGGGCAGTCCAGTTGTACGCGCATGTATTCACATATATCCGCGCCATGTATTCATATACAGCAACAAAAAATGCCTAAAATCAAGGCAGTCCAACTATACGCGCATGTATTCACATGTATTTGTGCTGCTGTAGTCATGAATACAACAACAAAAAGGCCTAAAATCAGGGCAGTCCAGATGTACACGCATGTATTCACATGTATTCGCACCATGTATTCATGAATACGGTAACGACAATCACCTTAAAAATAGGTATGTCCAGCTGTCTAATAATATAAATAATATCAATTAGTGTGATACACTCCTAATATAACTCAACAACATCAATTCTAACATACCTCATTATCAACCCAATTAATTAGAATGGTTTTTCAATTGTATATAATTTTTGTATTTAGAGTGTTTTAATTTCTTTTACTGTTGCATTCATTATATTCAATGTTTTTATTTATTGTATTTGCTATTTTATATGCATTGTATTCAGTATTTGTATTAACAGTATTTTAGTTATTCTTAATACATGTTATACTACTGTATTCAGTGTATTTCTATTTGTATTCAATTTATTTTACTGTATTTTAAAATTAAATGTATTCAATGTTTATATTTTGTTCTATTTTAATGTTTGTATTAAGTGTATTTCAATTTTATATCATGTATTCATGCATGAATACAAATGTATTTTGTTGTATTAAAAAAAAATTACAAACCTTCGAAATACATAAATACAAGCAAAAAAATGTATTTATTCACAAATAAAATATACTTGAGTGAATTTGTACAGAATACAATGTATTTGTATCATTATAAGTGACTAAATAGCCAAGAAGATAAAAAAGTTCGTCGGAAATATCGTTTTCCGGCCAAGCAAAATATTGTATACATTGTATTAAACTAAATATGCAGACAGACAAAAACCACGACCCTCAAATGTTCTCCGCCATAAAAGACATTGCAATATCCGTGTAGAGGAATCCGTTGCAATATCCGACATAGAATAAAGCTGCAGCGACCCTCTTGTTTCAAAGTTGTTGAATCATCCATTGAAGAGAAAATCGAAGTTTTCTGTTGAAAACCTAACAATGGTGAAGATTAAAAAGAAGTGAAGAGAAAAAGAAGAAGCTTGAACCTAACAATGCTCACTGAGAAGCTTGAGGGCGTTTTTCTCCTCAATAAGCCCTTGAATTTCGGCCTCTTGTCGGCTTAGTTCCCCTCGAGACCTAAAGAAAGCTTCATGATGAAGCACCGAGGCCTACACAAATAGAAGAAAAGGAATTAGGAAAAGGAGAAAAAACACAAGTAAAGAAATTAATATTGACAAAGGGAGTTGGGGCTTACCCGATTCAAAGCTTGTTGGGCCTCGTTAAAAGACACGGTGCTCCCACCTCGTCCATCAGAGCCTGGTCTTCCTCCGTGACCAGAATTCGAAGATAACTAGCCACCCCTACGGGGTATCAAAAACTCGTGCATCCTTCGGGAGTGAGATGATGATTATTTGTTTGCACCAGGGGTTGACACTAGGGGCCGAAAAATGGCTGGTCATTCTGAAACTCGATGAAGTTCCACCCGAGTCCTTCCTCGATATCTCCAATACACTCAGGCCAGCGGCATCCTCGACCCCAGTGAAATAACCAAGGAAAGGGTCCTCCCCTCCGTGAGCTCCTTATACGTAAGAAGTCTTCATAGCTTGAGCTTTCTGAATCATTTCCTCGGAGAATGAAGGAAGCGACGGGGAGTCTCCAATTTCTATTGTCCCAAGTGGGTCTATTGGGGCGTTCTCTCCATCTCGAGGAGCCTCGAGACCGGCCTACATAGCCATTTCCGTCGCCTTCTCACCTCGAGATGAGGGACCTTCGGCCTTTACCGGCTCGAGGACTTTGGCCAAGTCTCCTCCCGAGGCCCCATCAGCTCGAGGAAGAATATTCTTGACTCCTACCGACTCAGTGGCCTTTTGAGCCTCTGTATTTGTCTTCACTCGGGCTACCAGCCCGGAATCGTCTTCTTTTTCTTCTTCTTCTTCCTATGCCTCCCTTAGGAGTTGAACTGAATCCATGGATAGGGGGATAATATTCTTCCTGGGCTTATGATCCACTCTCTTTTTAGGCTCTGGCCCCACGGAGGTCGAGGCCCTTTTCCTCTTGCTCTCCTTTGCCGGCATCGGGGCAGGAAGTGAGTTTTCTTCTTCACCAGACGGGGACCTCATGATGGCATCTTTTTCGAGGCCTGCGAAAAAGGGAAACCGAGTAAGCTCGGAAAGGCATTTTAGTAAATCATCAAATACAAGGACGGGATTTACCATGATTTTTAGCCTCCACCGGCCCTTTGACAGATCGCGCCATGCGCGCTCAGCATATGAAGATGTCGAGACCAGGCTCCTGACCCAGCTCTCGAAGTGAGGGACAGCACCAGGCATCCAATCAGTAGTTGCACCGATAAAAATGCCAATAAGGAAAAACAAAGAAGTTAAAATGACAAACAGAAGCTAATAATGGAATCATACTTACGTTTCATATTCCACTTCTCGGAAAACGGCATGCTCTCAGCCGGAATCAGGTCTGAGGTCTTCACTCGGATGAACCGACCCATCCACCCTCGATCTTTGTCCTTATTTATCTCGAGATGAGTGTCTTGGTAGCCCGGCGTTGAAGCTTTATTAGCCCACCTTGGTAGAGTCGGGGGTTATACAACCTTATAAGGTGATCGAGGGTGTAAAGGAGCCCGTCGATTTTGCTCACAAAGAATCAGAGCAATATTACAATCCTCCAAAAGAAGGGGTGGATTTCTCTGAGGGTTACTTAGTACTTTCTACAGAAGTCCATGATGACTAGATCAAGGGGACCCAGCGTGAAAGGGTAAGTGTAAACACTCAAGAATCCTTCCACGTGGGGTGTGATATCTTCTTTAGGGGCCGGTATCACGACCTCTTTGTTGTTCAAGTTACAGTCTTTCTTAACTTATTTGAGGAAATTCTCGGATATCAAGCATATGTATCTCGAAAACGGCTCACATCGACCGGGGACCGATGAGGTTTTCTCGATTTAAAGTCAGAGCTAATAACGCACCCCCGAGAACGCACTCCTCAAGGCGTGGCTCCACCGTTGTTTTCTCGCCAGCCTGCCGAGATGAGGAGGCAGTTTCTTTTTGTGGAACAGTTTTGGTCGTTTTCGCCATTAGGTTTTGGGGGCAAATAAGAATGGAGATGATATTCTTTGGTGTTTAAGAAGGGATCAACAATGGAACTTAAATATTTGAAGAAGAAAAGCTTGAATAATGTAGAGAGATTTGAAGATTGGAGCAGAAAAGATTCAGAGTAAAGTCTGAAGAATGGAAAAAGGTCCTATTTATGGTTTTCACGACGACGGTTCAAAGCTGATAGTGGCCGACCATCAATTGGCACACATTAAATACCCCGGGAGCTGTACCGACAAGACATTTCAGTCATTTATGTCGCTTACGTCATGGTGATGACGTCATGATAAATTCGGGTAAAGATCGAAGGTTCAATTCGTTTCTTGTAATTACACTCCAAAAAATGAGGGGACTATCTGTATACGATTGAAATCGGGCTCACCCAATTTTGTTAATTAACCGAGACCATGATGGTGGACCGAGGATCGGCCCCGTGTTATATCAGATCGAGATATGAAGGTGCGACACCGAGCTCGGGATTCGAAGTACCAATCGAGGTCAAGACCAGCAATGATCGAGACTAAACAGGATGGACATGAAGCAAGACCGAAGATAGCATATTAACGAAAAGCTGAGAAATATGTGACTGGTCGAGGATCATGGAGGAAATTTCGGAACGGATCAAATCAAGAACGGTTATTTAGCCAATCATGGGATTTCCTACTGTATTTAGAATTGTACCATAAGTAGAATTCCTCTACTATATAAAGGGAGTTCTAATTATTTGTAATAATCTAATATTTGGGTATTACAAAGCAATACAATATTCCTTTCTCTCTTAAAGTCTCTTTGGGCACTACAAAGCAATACAATATTCCTTTCTCTCTTAAAGTCTCTTTCTCTCTAGTTCAGTTTATATTTCTTAAATATATCCTCAGCCAGTTTGAGGGCGGTCAAGCTCGAGTGCCAAATTGCACTTTTATACTAGTTTGCTTTATTTTTCAGTCAATTATCAACATTAATTATTGCATTCATCAGTTCTAGGTGAAATCACATATCCTTAAAACCACTTATAAGTTTAATTGTTATCTGATTTTAAGGTTAAATAGTTTAGCGCCCACCGTGGGGCTTAGGATAATAGTGATTGCTTAGTACTAATTCTCATAACACACACTGCTTTAAGCTTGTTTTCGTAAGTGTTTTTGATTTCAGGATCAACATGTCTAACTCTCAAACAGTACCCACACATGCCGACAATGGCCTTGGTTTTCATGGGGAAAACGACAATGTAGCCGCCCTATGGATCGAAGTACCTTAGGCTACCCTCGAGGGAATACCAGTTGCAGACCACATAGACGTCAGCTCCCATGTAACCCTAAATGCAAATCTATGCGTCGACCCCGAAAATAGCGTGCACAGAGATGTTCTGTCGGCCGGCCAAGATGCACAGGGCAGCGAAATCGGCAGAGTCAGCCTTCGATTAATATTTAAAATGTTACAGGCTCAACAAGCTTCCATAGCGCAACTCCAAAACCAGAACCACGCACCAAGTAGAACTGAACCCGAGCCCTCACTGGAAGTTGTTCACAGGGCCGAACCAGTATCAGAGAGGTCAAACGTGAACGAATCGGGGATTGGCCCCACCATTACGAAAATGCTCGAAGAGCTCACAAAGCATCAAATCAGCGGAGAAGAAGATTGAGGCAAATGACAAAAAGGTAGAAACGTATAACTCCTGAGTTGATCTGAATCCGTGGGCACCACCGATTCTGAAGGGTTTGGATTCGAAGAAGTTCATACAAAAACCTTTTACCCCAAGCACGGCTCCTAAACTCGTCCCAAAGAAATTCCGCATGCTAGAAATTCCCAACTATAATGGAACCATCGATCCCAATGAGCATGTCACTTCTTACAAATGAACCATAAAGGGGAATGATTTGGAGGACTATGAGATTGAGTCAACTCTACTGAAGAAGTTTAGAGAAACTTTATCGAATGGGGCAATGATATAGTACCACAATTTGCCGCCCAGTTCCATTGATTCCTTCGCCATGCTCGTAGATTCCTTCGTCAAAGCACACGTCGGAGCATAAAGGTCGAGACTAGGAAGTCGAACCTATTCAAAGTGAAGCAGAAAGAAAACGAAATGCTCAGGGAGTTCGTATCTCGGTTCCATATGGAACGTATGGACCTACCCCCGGACGCAGATGACTGGGCCGTCCAGCCTTTTACTCAAGGGCTGAACATAAGAAGCTTGGTTGCCTCACGACAGTTAAAGCAGAATTTAATCGAATATCCAGTAGTGACCTAGACCGATGTGCATAATCGGTACCAGTCAAAAATCATGGTCGAGGATGATCAATGGGGAAATCCTTTCGGTTTCGCTTACCCAAACCGGCCCGTCGGTAGAATTCAAAGAGACATCAACAGAGAACCACGATCGAGCATAGATCGGTATCAACCATATGGTGAAGATCGGAGAAACAGCGGTCCTGGACGCAACCCCGTTCTAAGTGATCAAAGAAATGATTGAGGACAGAGCTCCCGATGGATCATGAGTAAGATAAATTTTGATAGAAATGTCGAGCCCACAGAAGCACCACGGCTATCAGAATAAAACTTCAACGTTGATGCATAAGGTAATACCACGTGGCCTCGACCCCTACAGACTGATCCGGCCCAGAGAAATCCTAATCAAATGTGCAAATACCATGGTACTCATGGCCATAAAAGAACAGAGGACTGCAGACAACTAAGGGAAGAGGTAGCCCGTCAGTTTAACAAGGTCCATCTTCGAGACTTCTTGAACGACCGAGCTAAGAACCATATTAGAGACACGAATGAAAACAGGAAGAACGAACATGAAGAACCACAACACGTGATTCACATGATCGTCGATGGGGAGACATTCCACAAGGACCCGTACTCAAATGCACCAAGGTGTCGATCGCGAGGGAAAAGCGAACTCGAGACTATGTACCAAAAAGGACCTTGTCTTTCAATGACGACGATGGAGAGGGGATCCCACAACCCCACAATGACACGCTGGTAATATATGTTCTTATGAATAAAATTTAGGTTAAATGTGTTTTGATTGGTCCAGTTAGCTCGACCAACATCATCTGATCGAGGGTCGTAGAGCAGCTCGGCTTACAGGATAAAATTGTGCATGTGGCCCGGGTTCTTAATGGTTTCAACATGGAAAGTGAAACCACCAAAGGCGAAATCTCTTGCCAGTGAACGTGGCCGGGACTATCCAAGAAACAAAGTTCCACATAATCGAGGGAGAAATGAGGTACAACGCCCTGCTCAGAAGACCATGGATCCATAATATGGGGGCAGTACCCTCGACCCTCTACCAAGTTATGAAGTTCCCGACATCGTAGGGAGTTAAAATGGTGTACGGAGAGCAACCTACCATCAAGGAGATGTTCGCAGTCGACGAAGTGACACAGTTCTCGGCACTCTCATCAACAAAGAAATTAGATTCGAAGGAAAAACAAGAGGCCAAATAGCAACCACAAGTACCAGCCTCGACCTAATTGGAGGAGCAGGGGACATACGAGGAAGATGAGCATTGGATTCCCCGATCTTTTATAATTCCCGATGACTCTGACGCCACAAAATCAGAAGTCGAAGAGTTGGAACAAGTCATAGTGATCGAGTATCTTCCCAAACAAAAGGTATACCTGGGCACGGGGTTAACTCCCGAGCTCAGGAAAAAACTCATTTAATTCCTTTTAGATAACATGGATTGCTTTGCTTGGTCCCACCTCGATATGACAGGGATCCCATCGGACATCACTACCCATCGATTGAGCTTGGACCCGAAGTTCTGTTCAGTAAAACAAAATAGAAGGCCCCAATCCGAGGTTAAGCATGCATTCATCAAGGATGAGGTAACCAAACTACTAAAAATAGGGTCCATTCGGGAAGTAAAATATCCCGAATGGTTAGAAAACGTAGTGGTAGTCCCTAACAAGGGAAATAAACTTAGTATGTGTGTAGATTATAAAGACTTTAACAAAGCATGCCCTAAAGATTCTTTTCCTTTGCCGAATATCGATCGTATGATCGATGCCACGGCTGGCCACGAGATTCTCCGTTTTCTCGATGCCTACTCCAGGTACAATCAAACACAGATGAACCCGGAGGATCAGGAAAAGACTTCGTTCATCACTAAATATGGCACCTATTGTTATAATGTAGTGTTGTTCGGACTAAAAAATGTTGGTGAAACTTATCAACGCCTAGTAAATCGAATGTTCGAAACAAATAGGAAAATCAATAGAAGTTTGTATTGATGACATGTTATTTAAGTCCCTCCAAGCAGAGGACCATTTGAAACATTTGAAGGAGACTTTCGATATACTGAGAAAGTACAATATGAAGCTCAACCCAGAAAAGTGTGCATTCGGGGTCGGTTCGGGCAAGTTCCTCGGTTTCATGGTATCTAATCGGAGGATCAAGATCAACCCCGATAAAATAAAATCCATCGAGGACATCACGGTCGTAGATAATGTTAAGGTCGTACAAAGGTTAACGGGGCGCATAGCCGCCTTCGGACGATTTATGTCGAGGTCTTCAGATAGGAGCCATCGATTCTTCTCACTACTTAGGAAGAAGAGTATCTTTGAATGGACTCTAGAATGCCAACAAGCCCCGGAGGAACTAAAACGATACTTATCGGGCCCGTCGTTGCTTCACACCCCAAAAGCGGACGAGCAACTCTACTTGTACTTGGCAGTCTCGAAAATAGCGGTAAATGGAGTCCTAGTTCGAGAAGAACAAGGTACGCAATTCCTTGTTTATTATGTTAGTCGGACCTTAGGTGAGGCCGAAACCAGATATCCACACTTAGAAAAATTAGCGCTTGCTTTAACAAACGCCTCTAAGAAATTAAAATTGTATTTCCAATGACATCCAATATATGTTGTAACTACATATCCCCTTCGTAATATTTTGCACAAACCCAAAATTTCGGGTTGATTGGCCAAATGGTCCATCGAGATCAGTGCATACGATATCGAGTATCGACCCCGAACGGCCATCAAGTCTCAAATCTTGGCAGACTTCGTGTCCAACTTCACGCAAGCCCTCGTACCCGAGGTCGAAAAGGAACTGTTATTAAAATCGGGTACATCATCGGGGGTATGGACCCTCTTCATGGACGGTGCTTCAAACGTGAAGGGGTCCGGGATGGGCATCGTTCTAAAACCGCCCGCAGGTAATATAGTTTAGGACCGGTAGATATCGACTACGTCCTACGGGAGATTCATGAAGGCACTTGTGGAAACCATTCCGGTGTCGAATCATTAGTTCACAAAGTTATCAGAGCAGGGTACTACTGGGTCGATATGGAAAAGGATACAAAAGAGTTCGTTTGAAAGTGCGACAAATTTCAAAGGTATGCGCCAATGATTCACCAACCTGGGGAACAGCTCCACTCAGTCATATCCCCCTGGCCGTTCATGAAATAGGGAATGGACATCGTCGATCCTCTCCCCTCGGCCCCAGGTAAAGCTCGGTTTATTTTATTTATGAATGACTATTTTTCTAATAGGGTTGAAGCACAGGCTTTCGAGAAAGTCAGAGAAAAGGAAGTCATAGACTTCATTTGGGACCACATTATATGTCGATTCGGGATGCCTGCCGAGATTGTGTGCGGTAATGGAAAGCAATTCATCGGCAGCAAAGTGACTAAATTTCTCGAGGATCACAAGATCAAAAGATTTTTATCGACACCTTATCATCTCAATGGGAACGGGCAAGCCGAATCGACCAACAAAACCATTATCCAAAATCATAAGAAAAGACCGACCGACGCCAAAGGAAAATGGAGAGAGATATTTCCCGAGGTTCTTTGGGCATACCGCACAACATCGAAATCGAGTACGGAGGCAACAACGTTCTTTTTAGTATATGGTGTCGAGGCTCTTATCCCGATCGAGGTCGGGGAACCTAGCCTCAGGTTTCTATATACAAAAGGAGAATCAAATCACGAGGCCATGAATATGAGCCTAGAATTGTTGGACGAAAGACGAGAAGACGCCCTCGTTCGATTGGCGGCACAAAAACAGCGAATCGAAAGGTATTTCAATCAAAGAGCCAATCTTCGACATGTTAAATCGGGGACTTGCTGCTAAGAAAAGTCACCCTCAACACTCGAAATCCGAATGAAGGAAAACTAGGTCCTAATTGGGAGGGACCGTATCAGGTCCTCGACATCATCGGTAAAGGATCCTACAAGCTCGGCACGATGAACGGCGAACAATTACTGAACAATTGGAACGTATCGCTCCTAAAACGATACTACTGCTAAGGTACGGTCTTTCCATTTTCATTTATATTTCAAACTAACCATTGCAGGTGTTCGATCAAGAACGACGATGGATTCTTGAACACGAAGTCTTTAGGTATGAAAGCACGTGTTGCACTCTTTTCCCTTAGACCGGTTTTGTCCCAAATGGGTTTTCCGATGAGTATTTTAACGAGGTAACCAATGTTCGTGCTAACTTAGAACAACTCAACAGTCTCTGAGGCTTCTTTACAATCGACCTCGAATACTGCGGGGCATTACCCTTGAATGTCAACTTTGTTGCAAGAAAATTACTTCGTAACAGCGAGGTCTCGATAGGTAAATTTTGTAAGGGTCAAACGATCGAATGAACCGCGCCATATAGGTTGCTCGATCCCTACATCGAACATGTATGCATGTATAATCATATATTAAGAGAAGTATTTTTCCTTGTCGATATCTCATGCCTTAGAAAAATTTTCTACTACATACTCTTGGTCTATTGTATAAACAGGCTTAAGGGACGATCATAACAGAGGTTCGAACAAATAACCCCACACTCAGGGACTTCCGTCTGAAAAACAAACGAATTATTAAAACTTAAAGATTATAAGACCTTAAAAGCAACCCTCCATTTTTATAGGCCACAGCCACCCCACTTGGGGACTGACACTTCGGGCAAGCTCGAAGTGAAACGGGAAAATAAGCCTAAGAGGCAAGTCCCAAATTATAAATAAAATAAAAAGGCTACGTCTGAATTAACATGGTTCGGAGACGTCCGAATTCCGTAATAAACTAGGCCTTCGAATATTTTCATAAACTGGTTAAAAAGGGTACCCTCGGCAAAATTACAAAGGGCTTCGATAATATCAAGCCTAGAAAACTCTAATGAGTACAAAATTGTTCGAACTCTCGAACAATTCCTTATTTCGTGCTAGGGCATTGCAGAATTTATACAAATGATAAAAAACTTTTCAAGCCGGAAAGGGGAGAAAGCCATAAACATTATTTTTACAAAGGCCATATCGGTCTAATACAAAAGCCTAAGGGCCATTTTTTTCTTTGTTCGAGAGATCTTCCTCGCTCAAATAAAACCTAAGGGTTACCTTACTTCGAGTTCGAGCAAGCACTCACCCGATCGTAAAGACTATACTAGTTTGGTTTCGGTCGAATTGCCTAAGCCTCGAACCTATGAATGCAATTTCATAAGGCATAAATGAAAAAAAAATTCATAAGGAATGAATGAAGTAAAGACAAGGCGGAAAGGAAAAACTGGCCCTTAGGCCGAAGGTACCTCACCTCAAGGTGAGAAGGCGACGGAAATGGCTATGGAGGTCGGTCTCGAGTCTCCCTCTTTTTTGGTTTGTGCCAAGTTCTTATCTTTCATGCCTTAAAGTTGTCTTAAAGTAGAGGATAACTGAGCTCGAGCAGCCTCCTTATCTGAGGCAAGATGGTCCATGTTTTGCTTCCATGATAAGGTCCCCGCCTTTACCGAATCCACCTCTTCACGAAGTTGCCCGATTATCTCGAGCTTCTACAAGATCTGTGAGATCAAATTGTTACCCGTTACTCCCGAACCAATGTCATAAACTTCTAAGATTCTTATTACCTGCTCGACCAGGTCGCTTTGTTCTTTCTCAGCCACAGCTAGCTCTGCTCGGGGGCCCTTTACTTCCTCTTCTTTTTGCTCACTGAGAAGCTTGAGGGTGTTTTCCTCCTCAGTATGGCCGAAGGTACCTCACCTCAAGGTGAGAAGGCGACGAAAATGGCTATGGAGGCCGGTCTCGAGGCTCCCTGAGATGGAGAGAACGCCCCAAGAGACCCACTTGGGACAATAGAAATCAGAGACTCCCTTTCGCTTCCTTCATTCTCCGAGGAAATGATTCAAGAATCTTAGGCTATGAAGACTCCTTACGTAGAAGGAGCCCACTGAGGGAAGGACTCTTTCCGTGGTTATTTCACCGGGGTCGAGGATGCCGCTGGCCTGAGTGTCTTAGAGATATCGAGGAAGGACTCGGGCGGAACTTCATCGAGTTTCAGACTGACCAGCCAGTTTTTGGCCCCTAGTGTCAAGCCCGGGTGCAAACGAACAATCATCATCTCGCTCCCGCGGATGCACGAGTTCTTTCTGCCCCCGTAGGGGTGGATAGTTATCTTCGAAGTCTGGTCACAGAGGAAGACCATGCTCTGATGGATGAGGTGGGAGCATCGTGTCTTTATAACGAGGCCCAACAGTCTTTGAATCGGGTAATCCCCGTCTCCCTTTGTCAATACTAGTTTCTATACTTGTGTTTTTTATCCTTTTGCCTAATTCATTTTCTTCTATTTGTGTAGGCCTCGGTGCTTCATCATGAAGATTTATTTAGGTCTCGAGGGTAACTAAGCCAACATGAGGCCGAAATTCAAGGGCTTACTGAGGAGAAAAACACCCTCAAGCTTCTCAGTGAGCAAAAAGAAGAGGAAGTAAAGGGCCCCCGAGCAGAGCTAGTTGTGGCTCAGAAAGAACAAAGCGACCTGGTCGAGCAAGTAATAAGAATCTTAGAAGTTTATGACATTGGTTCGGGAGTAACGGGTAATAGTTTGATCTCACAGGTCTTGTAGAAGCTCGAGATAATCGGGCCACTTCGTGAAGAGGTGTATTCGGTAAAGGCCGGGACCTTATCATGGAAGCAAAACATGGACCATCTTGCCTCAGAGAAGGAGGCTGCTCGAGCTCAATTATCCTCGGCTTAAAGACAACTTTAAGGCATGAAAGAGAAGAACTTGGCACAAACCAAGAAAGTCAAGGAGTTCAAGACTCGGTTGGCCACGGAACTTGCAGCGGCCAAATCTGAGGCTGAGACGGCCAAGGCTGATGCTGAGGCAATCAGGTTGTCTACCAGTCCGACGCCGAAGCCGCTCAAGCTCGTGCAAAGGAAGTTGCTGATGCTGCTCAAGTTCGAGCATATTGCATTGCCGAACATGCCAAGTGCTAGTCTCGAAGGGAGACTCTCGAGGAGATCCAGCTCATGGCTTCGATCTCACTACCAAGATCAACAATGCAAAAGAGCTTGAAGCCGAAGCCAAAACATTGGCCTCTTCTGATGATGATGACTCTGAGAGAATAAGTGGGTCTGAAGGCGGAGAAGACCCCGATGGTGAAGATGTTTCTCCTGGAGAAGATTAGGAACTTAAGGTCTTTCTTTTTGAATTTTTGTATACAAAAAGATCAGGATTCTATACAAAAATTCACAAATAGAAGAAAAGGAATTAGGCAAAATGATAAAAAACACAAGTATAGAAACTAGTATTGACAAAGGGAGACGGGGATTACCCGATTCAAAGCCTGTTGGGCCTCGTTATAAAGACACGATGCTCCCACCTCATCCATCAGAGCATGGTCTTCCTCCGTGACCAGACTCCGAAGATAACTATCCACCCCTACGGGGGCAAAAAGAACTCGTGCATCCGCTAAGAGCGAGATGATGATTGTTCGTTTGCACCCGGGGTTGACACTAGGGGCCGAAAACTGGCTGGTCAGTCTGAAACTCGATGAAGTTCCGCCCGAGTCCTTCCTCGATATCTCTAAGACACTCAGGCCAGCGGCATCCTCGACCCCGGTGAAAGAACCACAGAAAGGGTCCTTCCCTCCGTAGGCTCCTTCTACGTAAGGAGTCTTCATAGCCTAAGATTCCTGAATCATTTCCTCGGAGAATGAAGGAAGCGAAGGGGAGTCTCTGATTTCTATTGTCTCAAGTGGGTCTCTTGGGGCGTTCTCTCCATCTCAGGGAGCCTCGAGACCGGCCACCATATCCATTTCCGTCGCCTTCTCACCTTGAGGTGAGGTACCTTAGGCCTTTTCCAGCTCGAGGACTTCGGCCAAGTCTCCTCCCAAGGCCCTATCAGTTCAAGTCAGAATATTCTCAACTCCTACCGACTCAGTGGCCTTTTGAGCCTCGGTATTTGTCTTCACTCGGTCCACCAGCCCGGAATCGTCTTCTTTTTCTTCTTCTTATTCTTCTGCCACTTAGGAATTGAACTGACTCCACGGATAGGAGGATGATATTCTTCCTGGGCTTACGAGCCACTCTCTTTTTAGGCTCTGGCCCCATAGAGGTCGCGGCCATTTTCTTCTTGATCTCATTTGCCGGCTTCGGGACAGGAAGTGAGTTTTCTTCTTCACCAGACAGGGACCTCGTGACGGCATCTTTTCCGAGACTTGCGAAAAAGGTAAACTGAGTAAGCTCTAAAAGCCATTTCAGTAAATCATCAAATATAAGGACGGGACTTACCATGCTTTTTAGCCTCCCATCGGCCCTTTGACAGATCGCGCCATGCGCACTCAGAATATGAAGATGTCGAGACCAGGCTCCTGACCCAGCTCTCGAGGTGAGGGACAGCACCAGGCATCCAATCACAGTTGCACCGATAAAAAATGTCGATAAGTACAAATGAAGAAGTAAAAATGACAAACAGAAGCTAATAATGGAATCATACTTACGTTTCATATTCCACCTCTCGGGAAACGGCATGCTCTCAGCTGGAATCAGGTCCGAGGTCTTCACTCGGACGAACCGACCCATCCAACCTCGATCTTTGTCCTCATCTATGCTCGAGATTAGTGTCTCGGTAGCCTAGCGTTGCAGCTTTATTATCCCACCTCAGTAGAGTCAGGGGCTATACAACCTTATAAGGTGATCGAGGGTGAAAGGGAGCCCGTCTATTTTGCTCACACAGAATCAGAGCAATATTACAATCCTCGAAAAGGAGTGGCGGATTTGTCTGAGGGTTATTTAGTACTTTCTGCAAAAGTCCACAATAACTGGATCGAGGGGACCCAGCGTGAAAGGGTAAGTGTAAACACTCAAGAACCCTTCCACGTTGGTAGTGATATCTTCTTCAGGGGTCGGTATCACGTCCTCTTTGTTTTTCAAGTTACAGTCTTTCTTCACTTATTTGAGGAAATTCTCGGATATCGAGCATATGTATCTCGATACCGGCTCGCATCGACCAGGGACTGATAAGGTTTTCTCGATTTTAAAGTCAAAGCTAATAACACATCCCCCGGGAGCGCACTCCTCAAGGAGTGGCTCCGCCGTTGTTTTCTCGCCGACCTGCCGAGATGAGGAGGCGATTTCTTTTTGTGGAACAGTTTTGGACGTTTTCGCCATTAGGTTTTTGGGGCAAAGAAGAATGGAGACTATAACCTTTGGTGTTTAAGAAGGGATCAACAATGTAACTTACAGATTTGATGATGAAAAGCTTGAAGAAGCAGAGAGCTTTGAAGATTGGAGTAGAAGATATTCAAAGTAAAGTTTGAAAGAATGGAAAAGGGACCTATTTATGGTTTTCATGGTGACAGTTCAAAGCTGGTAGTGGCCGAGCATCAACTGACGCACATTAAATACCTGGGGAACTGTACCGACGGGACGTTTCGGTCACCTCTATTGCTTACGTCATGGTGATGGCGTCATGATAAATCAGGGTAAGATCAAACGCTCAATTCATTTCTTATCATTACACTCCAAAAAATGAGGGAACTATATGTATATGGTTAAAATTAGGCTCATCCGATTTTGTTAATTAACCGAGACCAGGATGGTGGATCGAGGATCGGCCCCGTGTTATATCAGATCGAGATATGAAGGTGCGGCACCGAGCTCGGGATTTGAAGTACCAATCGAGGTCAAGACCATCAATGATCGAGACGAAACAGGATGGACATCAAGCAACACCGAAGATAGCATATTAATGGAAAGCTGAGATATCCGTGACCGGTCGAGGATCGTGGCAGAAATCTCGGAACGGGTCAAATCAAGAATGGTTATTTAGCCAATCATAGGATTTTCTACTGTATTTGAAATTGTACCATAAGTAGAATTTTTCTACTATATAAAGAGGGTTCTAATCATTTGTAATAATCTAATTTTTGGGCACTACAAAGCAATACAATATTCTTTTCTCTCTTAAAGTCTCTTGCTCTCTAGTTCCGTTTATATTTCTTAAATATATCCTCAGCCGGTTCGAGAGCGATCAAGCTCGAGGGCTAGATTTCTACTGGTTTGCTTTATTTTTCAGTCAATTATCGCATTTATCAATTTGTGCTAGATGAAATCACATATCCTTAAAACCACTTATAAGTTTAATTATTATCTGATTTTAAGGGTAAACAGGATAGTTGAGTAAACATTTGAATAATGGACTCTTTGATAAAAGGAAAAAGAATAAAAAGGAACCCATACAGTGATGTATTATCCATTACTTTCGAGATTAACTTTTACACCTACATTGTAAAAGAGTTTTTCCTGTCATGTCACTAAAGAATAATTACAAGTAACCAGCCATTCATGAAAAGCAAGATCAACCAAAAAAATAAAGCAAGTTATATGCTGGAACATGTTAAATACATTGATAGTGTAAATAAACGGTATAAAGTATTTTCTTCCACCTTTCCGGGAAAGCTCGTAATCCATGTACTTGTGAAATGAACAGCAGAGAATAAGTAAAAGTTAGGTTACTTGTCTAGTGGATGATGACAATGTATGTAAAGAAAACCAAGTTGACGATCACAACTCTTTAGGATCAAACAAAACTAACAACTTCAACTGGGGAAAGTTTTTCATATCCATGTTGCTTATTGGTGGGCAAATTTTTATCCAGAAATTATGTCAACTCTTTGATGGCAACAACCTATTAAAATGCTTCCATAGTTCTCGAATAAATCCGAAGAAGATAAAGTTATTAGAAAGACATTTAAAGTTGGTTGGATAAAAAGAAAAAGGAATTTTTGGAGAACACTATAGTTTAGAGCCTCGTAATTATATTTCCTAATCACCATTCATATCTAATGGTCAATTGTTTCAGCTGTATCAATTGTATTCATTTCCGCAATTGTATTCATTCATTCAACCTGTATCAACTGTATTTATTAGCGTAATTGTATTCATTCTATTAACGAATATAACATATATCAATTGTAACCAAGGCAAGATACAAGGGTGTATCCAAAGGATACAATTGTATACAAAGGATACAACCTGTATTGATTGTATAGATAGGTGAATACAAAGGATACAACATGTATCGACTGTAACGAATACAACCTAGACGAAATACAGAAAAATAAAATACTCTTGCTGAGAGTGAAACCCAAAACCCTCACTAACTAAGCGGGCACTTTAGCCAACTAAGCTGCAAGAGCTTGTTGCTCTCTTATTTCAGTTCAAAACAATTAATCTCTTGTTTAATGAATTTGCTATAAAATTCAAAAATAGCTACGAATGATAAATTTGCTGAAAGTACAACTCCGAATAATAAATATAATGTATATATTTGACGTGTCACGTAATTTATTCCTAAAAAAATTGAAATTTTTACCTAGCTATATGATAACTAGTGATTTTGTACTACTATTTACTCTCGTTTTCTTAGGTTTTTAGGCCAATTTGACTAAAATACTCCCACATTCTGATGCAAGTTGTTTGAATTGCAGGAATTGAGTTGATTTGTGAATGTTGATCCTAAGAGATCTCAAAAAAGGAGAAAAGCTTGCAAAATCTCAGAACCCAGCAGAAATGCTGCAGCGTCCACTTTTTCGCTGCAGCGGATTTCTCTCTAATGCCCCGCAAGTCAAACTTCAGAGAGGTATTTTTTAGGTTAAGTTAAGCGTCGTCCGAACTATTTTTCCGCGGCAACGGTTCATCTACCGCTGCAGCGCCCACTTATTCGCTGGACACGTTTTAGAAATTTCAGAGAGTTAGCAGCATTGGGGATTTACACTTTCGCGGTCAGCAGTATTTTTCCGCTGTCGCGTTCTAGCCACCGCTGCAGCGCTTCAGTAATCTGCTAGGTGCGGAAAAGAAGAATCAGAGAGCTACAAGGTCCAAGACCGCTGCAGCGGAAGCCCATCTGCTGCAGCGCTCAGAATTACGCTGGAGCGAATTCTCCGTAGGGGCAATTTTGTCCAGTATTTTTAGCCTAGTATAAATAGATCTTTTTCTCATTTTTTAGGTTATGAACTATTAAGGGAACACGTGAATAATGCTTGTTGACTATTTTGAGTAATTTTAGCTTAGCTTTCACAATAGTTCTTCAATTTCTATCTTGTAATTTACATTTATGAGCTTAATTTCATCTTCTACTTTAGTTTGCTCTTCAATTATGAGTAGCTAGACCCTTAAGCTAGGGTTGTGACCCAACCCTAGTGTGGGTAAGTAATGGGTCTTCAATTTTAGAATGATTTTGTGTATGGGTGTTTGGTTTTTAGCCTAATCTGTGCATAAATCTCAAATTTAGTGGTTGCAAACACTATTTCATGCCTTCATGACCAGGGTTATTCTTGAGAAAGATGACCCAAGTCTAGGTAATTAGGCTAACAAGGTATTGGAGTAAACTCAAGAGATTGATAGCCTCAATAAAAGGGTGGATGCTAGAGATAGTTATACCCGACTTGAGTCAATTCATGTGATTCTATGAAAACACCCAATTGTGCTTGAGAAGGCAAATTTGGACAAAGTCACCCAAATTACCGAGAGGTATTGGGTGAGCAACTTAACATGAGGTTATGCCATTCACCCACAACTCACAAGGTTATTCTCAATTTTAGACCCCGTTATTCATTCACCTAGGAGTAAGTCATAGCCCTAGTGCTTTTAATCAATTGAGAAAATCCACAAAAAGATCATAGATAACTAGTTCATAGTCTTTCTTAGTTTAAACATTAGCATAATTACAAAACCCTTTTTATGAGAAGTGTAATTAAGAGCAAGACACACCACTGGATCACTTATACACTCAACTCCCACATACATAGCTCCCTCTGGAAATCGATCCCGACCCGTTTGGGTAAAAGCTGTTTCGACCCCTTCCTTGATACTCTTTAGTGGTATAAGTGAGACTCGATCATTATACTATAATAGAAACATATTTGCGAACTTTATTTAGGTTCATTATTACTTTGTATATATGTATTTACAAGTTATATACATAACCTTAAAGAGCAAAATTTAAGATCCCTTAATTTTAGCGCATTTCAAAAAACTCTCCCCTACATTTAAGATTCTGTTTCTTTTTTCTCTCTTGATTAATAATCACCAAAATCTCTCTTTTATTTTTATATCCCCCCCCCCCCCCCCCC
>ML251843.1:35582-56644 GCA_005239495.1 Nicotiana undulata
CTCTTTTTTTTTTTTTTTCCCCCCCCCCCCCCCCCCAAATATCCGATTCATTTCCTTTTCCAAAGATTTTCAAACTCAATTTCTCTCTTTCTTAAATCTTACTAATCACCCAAAATCTGTATTTCTTATTCATACACTGCAGACAAAATTCGGAATATTGCTCTTGAATCAAGCTGTGGGGTCAGTTTTGAATCTTGTTTTCTTTCTTTCTAAAATCATTATTGTATGTGACTTGTATATGTTACATCTACCCAAAACAATACTCGATACAATACTAATATAATTATAATACGATTATACTAGATTTTCAGTGTAGAGTTGTGATTGAAACTTGAAGAAGATGAAGATCATAATTGTATCACGATTTTTCGAAAATGTATCGCGATTGTATTATAATTGTATATGTATCATAATTGTTGAAGAAATTGTATTACAAATGTATGATAATTGTATATTCATTATACATTATTACGAGCAGTTGTTAGTTCATGACGAATTTTACAGTTTGTATCACAAATATATGATAATTGTATATTAGTTTATTAGTATTGTATCAGGAATTACTTTGGGTATTAGTGTACCAGATACAAGTTAGATACAAGGTAATACATGTATGATACAATTGTGTTTTAGGATTGATGTATCTGATACAATTCAAATACAATTATGATATAGTTGTCATACAATTTCTGAATATTTCCTCATCTTTTAATAATATAAAATTGCCAGCATGGTGGGAAGAGAGAAGATGAAGATTCTTGGCGTAGATTAAGGGATTTTAATGTTAAAAAAAAAGGGGAGAGACAAAAGGAAAAGGGAAAAAAGGAAAGGATGTAATTGAATCCCTTAATTGAAGGTACTAATAATTGGGTGGGAGCTTTTTAAGGAGCAATGTATACAATGTGTAAGAAAAATTTAAATGCTTATTAAAAGCTACAATACATAGAGAACAATAGTAAATAAATTTCTAATATAATATAAAGGTAAAAATCCCAATAAAGTTGGACTAGATGTTTTCCACAATGAACTTGGGTTGCTATTTATCTTTACAGGTTAGCTTAGAGTAATTGGCCCATTTTTTCCTTTTATTTTCTATAGTTTTGATTATCGGTTCTTTTTCATCTATTCGTCTATCTTTCTTTGTTTCTTTAGCGTTAACACTTGGTAATTATTTAACATAAAGTTAGTTAAAACTCCAAATGATGTTCACTTTGGGTGTGTTTGGTTTTCAATTTTCCCATGTTTGGTTGGTTTAAATGTTTTGGAAAACATTTTCCAAAACTCTTTTCCAACATTTCTCCATTCCCATTCCCGTCCCCACCTTTAAAAATGATGGAGAAAGTTGTAATGAAAGAGGACGTACGCCTTAAAAAGTAATTTATCTTGCAAAAACATATTTAGTAATTTAAAACAACATAATATTTTTATATTTCACGAGTATTCTTGTTCATGTACTCTTGTGAGTCGTAATATTCTAAAACATGACATTGCCATCCTTCCATTTGCTTCATAAGATTTGAGAAGTCAAGTTTGGTTCATTATCTAAATGTTATGAGTCATGGACAACCTAACAGTACAACATGATTACAGAAACTTTTTAATGCAAGGACTAGTATGTGGGCGCAGATTTGGGATAGGTTCTGCGAGTTCAACTGTTTTGGCTCGAACTTTGTATACATATACAAAACTGAAACAAAAATATAGATACGAGTATATCAAACTTAGTCTGAACCTATTGACTTTAGATCATAGATTCATCTTTGGACTAGTATCTCTCAAATTGTCACCAACAAGACCAGAAAGAAATTTTCAAGCAAAAAAGTCCACTAGTCCTTACCATGTAGCGAAGGATACAAGCAACATTTGCCAAATATTAAGCGCATCTATCAAGTTGCTTCCCCGCTCACTCTTCTCCTACAAAGGGATAAGTTCATAGATTGACACGAACCAAGATGTAAGAAACTTAAAAGAAATAACTGTATGAGATCATATAAAGTAATAAGCAGGGCAAGACTAGCTTCATTGACGCAATTAGTACGTCAATTAACAAGCATTGATAATAATTAAGGTATGACAGAAAAAAACATTTAATCAGAGACAAGAGCATGAAATATGTACTTAGTCATTATCCTTCACCTTGTGATCATACAGATCAAACATTGTTTTTAGGAACCTGGGAGTATATGTTGGAAAGCCAGAATAGTTCATATATAGTAGTAGTGTCTCTCATACTACAAGTCATGGACAAAAATGTTTAATCATAGAGAAGCACACCATAATCTTTTCGTGTCGAAGACACTGATTCAATTCTTGTAAGAGTGGGTCTTATTCCCGGCACTTTCAGTAAGTATTCATTCTAGTCATTAACTTGCATAAACCTATAGAGCATAGTTGCAGTCAGCCCTAGTTCCTGTTCCTTAGCAAGTGGAAAAGGTAAATAGCAAAAACCAATTCGGAGTTTGCTATATAAAATAGTAACTAGATTATGTTTGCCATAATTTTCTTGGTGTCATTTACATCTGCAAAAAAAAGAAATCCTCAAAGAAAAGTTTTTCTACCACTCACAAAAGACTAACAAATCTTCCAAAAAAACTACAACTATCAAAACATACTGCTGGTTAGAGGGGATCATTGCATGAAAACAAGCAGTTAATTCTAGCTTCTACTTTTGAAAGCTGAGATCTATTTGGACTTGTCATCTTTAAAAATAACAGTTGCAACTTCTCTAGCTAGAGAATCTCTGAAAGTCTTTATCTGAATATGTACCAATTAATAGACTCCTAAGTCCGACCTTTTAACTTTTGTTATTATAAACAGCTGTGCCTGTAGAAACTAAAGAAAGTATCCCAAGCTAGCCCATAGTACACCACCATTATCCACAAAAAATAATACTATGTGGAAGAAAAGATACAGGACACAACTTGACAACTCTACTTCTTGTGTGGGAAACAGACAAATATGATGACCTTCATCAACTATCTCTCCCAAGATCCTTCCCAAGTAACCTCCAGCAGTACAACAAAACTCAACCTCTAAATAATGATGCCAATTTAATCTTGGTGATTCGTAAAACCTTTGATTGCTTTGTAATAATTTGTATTGCTACCAGTGGTGAAGCCAACTTCAAGAGAACCCTTACGTATTTTTCTATACAAGCAAACTGATCGTCTTAATTCCTACTCCGCAGACAACTAATTGCCTTATCTTCTTGCTCCAAAAACTCCTCTTTGAGTTTAGTCCACTTGCTAGCCCAGCTGATTTATGCTCTACGGGTTTATTCCCTAGCTAACCCATTTGATTTTTCCTCTCATGATAAAGGTCTATAGATTGCTCCTGGTGACTTACTGCTTGTTTCAAGATCATCACCTGCACCGGTTGAGCCCTTAATAGTTAAGGCTAATCTTCCCATTGCCCTTTGATAATGTACTTGATCCACTAGCAAACCTCATCTTACTTATAATTTATTTACTTATCACCGCTTATCACCTACAACATACTTTTGTTACAAGCAGCTTATATAGTTAAAAGAGCTTCTGCACGAGAATGAAATGTAATAGAGAAGAATACATAAAACTGGTTTTTAAAAGTCAATTTGGTCTACACGTTGCTTCAAATTCTATATTTCATCAAAGATCAAAATAGTCAAACAAATATAGCCACTTTATTAGTAAAACGGTCGGGTCTGATGTGTTGCTAGCAATTTTACTAACTCAAATAACTAGTAGCTATTAGATATCCTTAAATAATCTATTCGACATCCCATAACAGATTAATATTGTAATAAGCTTGAACCAAATGATATGTGCACTCTTTAACTTGAGTTTAGTTACGCTGATTTGTAAGAAACATGTTAATATGTGAAGATTATATCAGTTTTAGGAAAGTATGCCTTAGTTTAATAGATATTATTATGAATGAATTAGAAAGATTTTATTATAAATAATTTTTCCTCATTAAGACACAATGCAAAACACTATATACACCTCTAAAGCCTGAGGAATAACGAACTCAAGATCTCTTCTTTTTCTACGCCACTAAAAGGCATTAGTCAACAATTTCTATTGATAAAAATGAAAAGACCACAAATGAAAATGATATTTCAAAATGCACTAGATAATGTCCAAAAAAAGCAAAACACCAGAAATACATTTATGAAATGTGAAGTTTCATAGTACATCATGAACTTTAATCAAACTTACAGAACAAGCAGATAGAATTTATACTGGTTCTTAACCAAAGAACTTAATACATGCAGCAGCAGTAGCTTATTCTTGATCAGAAAGCTTCATATCAAGAAATTCCACCATTATAGTGTACCCAAAACTAGAAGCAGCTAAACATGTTGTGCATATAATCTTCCAACTGGAGGCAGGGGCAAAACTGATTCTGGTCTATATTTGGGAATTGTATCTACCCAAGTCACGTTAGAGTTGGCAAATAAACACGACGGCGTGAAAGTGATAAGCATTGGCAAGGAGACTTAATTGAGCTGAGAGAAGAGCTGGGAAACTATACCTTATTCATTCAAAGGTCATCAATTCAATCTTCTCCTTCTAGGTTCACGGAAAAGTCCGCTATCTACATCAGAAAGCCTCGACAAAATGCTTCTTCTCCTGGAAGCCAGTGAAGATCGACCCACAGGCAGATTACGAGTATCAGTTGTAAGGTTTCCCAATTGCACAACAGTGTCAGAGACTTCATTTGCTTGAGAAGAGGAAGGAATGGAAGTCGCGGAACTTGTCCCTGCTACTGCATCCAGAGTCCGAATATCAGACTGTATGAAAGCAGCATCTCTTCTGAAAGAATCACCATCATCTGTCGCTCCATGACCGGCATCTCCGTTACTTCTTTGGAGAAGCCGATCAGTAAGTGATGCTGCAAGGTCCTCAAACATCCGTTGTGCATTATCTAACTCTGATGAAAGAGAAGCAGCGCCTTCTGACAACACCCTCGAAATAAGACGGGAACGTAGTCTTCGGCTGCTTAAGGTATCAGCATTTTGCAACACATGAGAGCTGCTCACAAAATTCAAATTAACTCCACCAGCATCTTGTCGTTGCGGGTGATGCCCCAATCCGATACTAGTCCTAATTCTCCTTAGTGCTTCTGCAACGGGGATGTGAGACAAACCCCGAGTCACACGCTGCTGTCTAACACTCTCTACTCGACGTGCCTTTGGCCTTGGTGGTATTGTCAAACCAGACTCCAGTTCCGTGATGCTTTCACCATCTCCATTACCATAAACCGGAGTAACATTTCCATTTGCAACCTCTCCTTTGCAGACAGGGCATTCCTTTGTAGTTGAATCAACATAAGGTAACTGATAAAAGCACGGCCAGCAATATAGGTGGCCGCAACAAGTCAAGATAGGTTCTTTTGCCATATCCAAGCATATATTACAATCGAAAAAACTTCCACCATCATCATCTACCTTATTAACAACTAAATCCATTTCTAAAGCTTTTGCTACCAAATGGGAACTATCCCTTTTGCATCCCCTCTCCACGGTCCTTTCCGCCACATCCAAAACACTCTCGCTGTTCTGAGCTTGCATCTCACTATCCACATTACCAGAAGTATCAAGGGTAGTGCGAGCCTGACGCCACCTATGGCGCTGCAAAGCTCTAGCAGTGACAGCCTCAAGATGCCTAATTCTCTCCTCAATCCTAGTGTGAGCAGTTTCTAAATCATTCAACAAAGACCCTAATCCTAAGGGTGAACCAGAAGGTGGGTCCGAAGGTCGTTGGTTCAAATCCAGATCCATCACCATATCATCATCCATCATCAGATTAACAAAAATTTCAGTTTAGTCCCCTACTGTTACTACCACTTAATTTTCAAGATACCCTTTTTCAGAAAGATAAAGCAGTCAAGTCTAGATTTTGCCAAAAGAAAAAGTCAAATATTAAATCACAAGATAGGGTTTTCATGGCCAACAAACAAGGGGAAAAAAGTAAACTTATCGTAAATCTGAAACATCAAATGATGAAATGAAAAAACCCAAATCAAAGATTGGTTTAAAACCTGTAGGAAGGATAAAATTCAGCAATCTGAAGGAAGAAAATTCCTTGAAATGGCCGCCATCCAGTGCTTCTTGTGCTTGTACACACGGAAGAAGGAAGTGGGGTCGGGTTCGGGTTTGGGGGGGGGGGGGGGGGGTTTCTAGAGGACCGCCAAAGGTCTATGGATGGGTCATTATATATCGCAACATTGGGTCACTGAATTTGGCCATTTGGGACCAACGAGGGTTAGCGGGAAATAAAGAATGGTTTTGTTAAGTTGGCGGAATATTTGCTTTGCCAAGTTCGGAAAATAATTAATTTGGTGCAAGTCAATTTGAGCGACTCAAAATTTTAAGTTAAAATATATTAAAAAACATTTGAGTTAAATGTATTAAATCAAAGTGGGTAATAATCTAGGTCGTCCAACTAAAAACCACTTTCTAAAATTTTATCTATTGCCTAAATTCTAATTAGGAGCACTACTGTGTTGGAATTAAAATAACAACATAAAGACTCTAAATCATTTCAGTAAAGCTTTTATCATTTGTAATTATTAAATATTTTGGATATATTAGAACACATGATGAATGACAATGCATTGGATCCCCACCAAATAAAGAAGAAAAAGAAGATGTATGAAAAGTAAAGTATAAAAAAGCAGACTTATAGGCAAACATCTTGAGATCTTTCTCAACATAAAGGGCGTGGATACCTGATTTTAAAGAGTCAATTTCGAGAAAATTATTTATATCCCCCAAGTTTCCTCTAAAAATTAAACTCATCCTTCCATTTTGAACAATTGTCATTTTTATCCTTTTATCCTACACAATATCTATTTTACCCTTGACTTTTTCAACTCTCCATATATATAATGCCCTTTTTATATTATTTAGATATTTTTTAATGCATGTATTTAGTCATAAGTTAAAAATATAATATCTATTATATAATTTAATCTAAGTTCACTAACATTATAAAATAAAATAATTATATTATGAATTTATTACAAAGTATATTGCTACTTTATTGTAATAATTATTATTATTATTTTAATATTATATATTTTTAAATAAATATAATGTATGTCGGTGTGTATGAGATTTTAAGTTCAACTGTTTTTATAACTCTCTATGTGTGTATAAATTTTTCAGTTTTGATAGTTATTACTAGACTTTTTTTAATTGTAATTAAAGTTCATGTAAAGTGTAAATAAGATAATTTTTGCAAATTTGTTATAAAACTTCCCCTTATTTCTTGCCCATTACTTTTTTATTTCCTGCATTGTATAATTTATAAAATTTTCACTCTCTTTTTGTCACGACCAAAAATTTACTAATGACCGTGATGGCGCCGGACACTACTGTCAGGCAAACCAACACCAAGAAATTAATCAGATTCTCATTTTAGTATTTTTGAAATCATTTCTTTTCATTGCATTTAACAATAAATAATGAACTTCACTGAGTAAATGATGTCTTTAGCAAATTTAAATACTGAATAACCTCATAGTCATCCCAGAATCCGGGGTCACAAGTACATGAACAATTTGTAGGAATTTAAAATGTAATACAATAACTGTCCGGAATTCAATTGGACAGAAAATAAAATAAAATACTCTAAAGGAGACTCTACTAGTTGTGGGCCGTCTCATGAGATACAGATCACCTAAGTCTCTGTATCAACCATGTTGTTGCGCCCAACGAGGCCACTAGACATACATGTGCATGTGCAATAAAAATGCACAGCAAGCATAGTATGAGTACGAAAATAACGTCTACCCAGTAAGTATCGAGTCTAACCTCGAAGAAGTAGTAATGAGAGGTCGACTTCGACACTTACTAGTGGTCCAATAATGTAATACCAATAATGTGAAAAATCATGAATTTTATAAGGTGACTGCAAACTCAATAATCATGAAGCAGGTAAACATTTCTTTTGATAATAGAAATTTTCAAACGTATTTCCATCTTTTTAACGATTTACATTCCCGGCCAATGAGGCTAGATCAATTATCAATAATTCCACGGACTTAAGCATAATAGTAGCTATGCACGGACTCTCGTCACCTCATGCGTACGTATCCCCCCACAAATAGAAGCACATATTTACTTATTTCACCTATGAGGTTAATTCCCTCTTGCAATGTTAGAAAGGAGACTTACTTCGTCTTAAAGTCCATTTTTCGGTCACAATTTCGCTTTAAAGCCCCAACTTGGTGCCGTTCAATCTAAAACTAGTCAAACAATAGTGGTTCCCACGTCCCTGGCCCGATGAAACTCAAAAAATTCGACAACCCATTCCGACACGAGTTCAACCATACCAATTTTATCAAATTCTATAACAACTTGACCTCCTCCAAATCTTAAATTTTCGTTCTTAAAAAGTTTTGCAAAAATCTTGACTTCTTCCATTTAAATCCGAAATAAATGATAAATATAACCATAGAATCATGAAGTATAATTACTTTCAGATATAGAACACTTACCCCAATCCATATGGTGAAATCGCCTCAACAATCGCTTTAATCCGAGCTTCATAGCTCCAAATATGTTAAAAATGGCCGAAACCTTGAAATATAGCTTCTGCCCAGGTATTTACTCATCGAGATCGTGGAAAATGCTCCGCGATCGCGAAGCACAATATTTCTCAGCCCAAAATTTTCCCTTCGCGATCGCGATTGCGATCGCGAAGAACAAGTGCCTAGCTCTTCCATATAGCCTCTGGTATAATGGTCATAACTTTTTGTACAAAACTCTAAATTGCAAATGGTTTGACTTTTTAAAAACTAGACACCAAGGACTACAATTATCCTTCTTTCTCGTCTCCCAATTCCTTAAAGATTAAGAGATATAAGCTGTCAAAGTCATCACTATGCAACACAAAGCGATTTCCAAACTCTACCCGGACAGGATATAGTAAATCAATCATAACTATTTGTACAAAACTCCAAATGCCAAATAGTTTAAATTTCTGAAAATTAGACACAAAGTTCTATAACTTTTATTTTTGGATCATTTTTAAATTCCTTATAAATTGAGCCTTTTACCTATGCCATGATGCTTATGGGCAGCTTATCTCTAATTGGATTTCCTTTTCTAACTGGATTTTATTCCAAAGATGTGATCTTAGAGCTCGCTTGCACTTAGTATACCATCAGTGGGAACTTTACTTTCTGGTTGGGAAGTGTCTCAAAGCCTTTCAAGCTGTTGTCGCTCATTCTTTCGTTGTTGCTAGCTTGCGGTCACTCGTCTCTTTGTTTCTAAACGAGGCTTTTCCTTCGCTCATGTCGCTTGCAGGTCACTATGATTCTTTATTGGTTCCCATCCGGTCGCTAGTCCGCCTCACTCTTGATTGGTTTGAAGGCTTCTTTAGCGGCGTAAGCAGAAGACTGTTGAAAGTTGACGAAGGCTAGACAATGTATAGCACTCTTTCAATGAAGCACCCTACTACGAATGAGAATGAACGAACTCGGTCTAGCACAAAAGGACAGAAGAATAAGAGATATAATCTTCCAAAGCTGGGTCAGTGTAGTAGAATATTTCTTCTACGCGATCGCAAAAGCGCCTCCGTGATCGCAAATCACTGGCCAATTTCTCCCATTTTACTCATCGAGATCGCGTCCAAATCCCCGCGATCGCATAGCACACTATTGTAGCCAAAAACCAGGAACTAAAATGGCTTAGAAATGGTCCGAAACCACCCTGAAACTCACTCGAGCCCCTAGGGACCCCGTCCGAACATACCAACAATTCTCAAAACATATTACGGAATTAGTCGAGGCCTCAAATCACATCAAACAACGCTAAAAACACGAATCACACCCCAATTCGAGTCTAACGAAACTAAGAAATTCCAATTTCTACATTCGATGCCGAAACCTATCAAATCACGTCCGATTGACCTCAAATTTTGCACACAAGTCACATTCGACATTACGGGCCTACTCCAACTACCAGAATCGGAATCCGACCCCGGTATCAAAAGGTCCACTCACGGTCAAACTTCTCAAAAACCTTCAAATTTATAACTTTCACCAAATTATCTCGAAATGATCTACGGACCTCCGATTCCACTACCGAACGCGCTCCCAATTCCACTTTAGTAAATTCTTCCAACGTGAAGCTCCCGAAATGAGAATTTTATTTCCAAATCAACTCCGAACTTCTCGAAATTCAATTCCTATCAAGCATGTAATTCATAATACCTGCAGTGAAGCTACTTAGGGCCTCAAACCGGTGAACGACGTGCTAGATCTCAAAACGACCGGTCAGGTCGTTATACTTTTATTCTTAATTTTGTAAATATATTGAGGTTTGATTGCTATTAGAAAAAATACAGAGAATTTATTATAATTTTTCTCATTTATTTCACTATTGAACATCATTAACTTATATGCTTGACTACTACTTCTCACTTTTTTTATTTTCTCTATAGGTAAGTCGATAACACAAATTAAAATAAAAAATTCATTATATTAAAGATTTAAAAAAAATAAAAGTTGTAGAGGGTAAAATAGGCATTTATAGAAGTCACCTTTGATACGAAGAGTAGAATGATAATTGTTCAAAGTTGGAGTAAAACAAATTTTGGGGCGTAAATGATTTTCAAACCCATTTCTATAAACCACATCCCCAATTTATTTCTTCTTACTTTGTGTACATTTCCAATTTCAGACCTCTCCTATAGTATGCAACTATACATATCTTATTACCAGCAGAATGTGTTGAATGAATCAAAATATTCAGAAAGTCAACAGATAATGAGACAGAATAAGAGATCAAAGTGGAATTTTTATTAGTAGGAATGGTTGGAACTTGGAACAATTAAAATGCAAAACTAGGCAGGTTGACGTTTTTAATTGATCAATTTGATAGTTGGAGGTAAGTTGGTCGCATGGTGATAATGCTAGTTCTTAATGTCAACTCAGTGTACTAAACATTCCAGTTAATTACGGGATCAATATGATATGTTTCTCACATTCCAAGGTTTCTTCTACCGTTGTCTAGGAGTTATGGACTGTCATGTTCTCATAATATAATTTTTTTGCTAGTTTTTCCTGGTATAAGAAAGATAGATCTGTGATAGTATATATGAGTCCACCAAACTGTATAGGGCTTGGTTCTGTAATAGTTCCCGCAGTGCTAACTAATGAAATAGTAAGTAAATGATGCACAGGATTTTTACATGAAAAAATCCCTGCTCAAGGGGATTAAAAAAATGACCTATACTGGTAGGATTTCAACTTCACTACTGAGCAATCTTTAGATTACAATCTATTGTAACCTAGGAATTAAACTCTTAATCCTTCATTAACTTGTAATACTCCTATTACAAGCCACTTTGTAACACACCTATTACAAATACTTCAACTCAAGACTAACTCTAGTTTTGAGGTTCCTAACTAGATCTTCTAAATAAGCACAATAGGAATTACAATGAAGAAAAAATACAAAAATACAACTCAACTAAGGACATACAAAAGACTCGTTATGGAACTGGCCCGTAGTAGTGTTGCACTTTGTTCTTGATACACTTGTGACTTCAATGCTAGATAATCAGATCTTGAATGTTTGAGAGAAAATCACAAAATGTTCAAGTGAAGTATATGTTTTAATACTCCTTGTTGATATACTTTAGATGACATCACTTGGATTATGTACACACTTGGTTGGTACAAGGCCCTTTCCAATGGGAAGTGACTGCTGCACAATAGCGTGCACAGTTGCAGGCAGTCACTTTCCAACTGTAGAATTGACTTTGTACTTCTGTCAGGGAAACTACAAGGGATCAGGTACCTGAGTTGGTTCTTGTCTATCTAAAGTCATACAACTCATATTAGCTTAAGTCTATTGCTGAAGAACGATACCAAGTGTGCATCAGGTCCTTTATCTGGTTCTTGACAATAAGTTTGTTAGATCATCAAAACGTAAATCTAAGATACCTTAAACCTATCAATTTTTCCCTTTTTGATGATGACAAACTTTAGAAATTGACAACTATTTACAGAGCTTAATAAACCAGATAAAGTACCAGGAACTTCACAAGTTCCCCCAGACTCTTATGTTTCCCCCTTAATCAGATCCACCTGCTTCAATTTATCTTCCCCCTTTTGGCATCATTAAAAATACATAAGCAAGCAATTGGCATAAAGAAGTCTAACCTAGCTAACTCATGCCACATGTGTGCACACAACATAATAGAAAAGAGAAGCAGAAGAAAAAGGCAAGCATTTACTAGCAAAAGAGAGTCTTCATTGATAATTTTAGAAAGTACAAGCCTTTGCCATGACAGCAAAGGCAAGTTTGGATTGTTTGAGACAAGGGTAGTACAAGTGAATTTCAATAACACCACACAAAAAACCAAAAAAATCAACTACCACAAGCATCAAAATAACAAGATAGAACTGGTCACTGAAGGGTTTTCTTAGGGGGCACTGGAGGAGGAAGGCTTGGAAGAGGCAACAAGGGTTTTGAGAACAAGATCCATCCGAGCATTGGCAAATATTTGCTCTTCGATCAGCTTCTCCCTTAGGTTCTCCACATGTTGCCTAAGCTCAGCATTTTCCTTAGACAGACGAGCAACTTCTTCATTGGAAGAGCTAGAAGATCACGGTGCTCCTACAACCTGACTAAGCTGAGTCTCACGAATGGCATTCCTTGCCTTCAATTTTTTATTTCCTCTGTGGCATTGTTCTTAGCGTTGATGAGTTTAGAAATCGTTGAAGTGCTCCCCATTCCCCCAAAATTTTCAATACATTCACATTTTTCCATATTGGTCTTTGAGAAAGTTTGTTTCCTGGTCCCCATCTTCGAATTGACTAAGTGTACATTGAAAAACTTGAAGACACGCGTGAGAAGAAAACCATACGGAAGCCCATGGTTCCCATCTTTAAAAGTTGCCACTTTCTGCATATGCTCGATAATTATGGCAGGTAAGTTGATAGAACGGAACTCTTCGAGTGCCTTCATTAAGTATAGATCATACCTAGAAGTAATAGACCTCCTCTCAGCACGGGGAAGCAAAACCTTGTTAACCAATTCGAAAAGTAGTTGGTACACAGGAAGCAAGGCCTTCTTGTGTACCCGTTCCCCATGCTGAACAACTTTCTCCTTCACAATGGAACGCCTGAAATTTGATCCACAAGCACCCCTTACAGATGACAACCCTTCAGATGGGACCTTGAGAATGCCCCCCAACATAGTAGCATCTGAAACCATATCCACTACATTTACTAACACACATATCACCTTCAACAGTGAATAGGTCGGCATAGAAGCTTTGAACCTCATCCTCATACACTTTGGGAACAACTACTTTGAACAGATGGCCCACTGTTGAAATTCCACCATATCTAAAATCTGTCGCATTCCTGCCATTTCTGAAATTTCTGGGTCAAACATGCGGCCACACAACACTTTTTGATATCTCAATCTTTCTTGTCCCATCACACTTTCACTTTTCACCTTCTTTGCAGAAACGGGTTCCCCAACAGTTTCCAACTTTCTTTTTCCAGACTTCGCAATGGACTTCTCTTTACCACTTGGTTCTACTAGAATGTCATCCTCAAACACATATTTCTCCTCCACAACTTGCTTAGACTTGACACCACTTTTCACAGACTTTTTACTTGATTTTTCAACAGCTTCCTTTGAAGCACTTGCAACAGATTGTTTCTTTTTCTTGGACCGCTTAACTAAGGAACTTGGTTCCTTCAGAGCATCCTCATCTACCTCTGCCACTGGAATATTTTTTTCACACATAATTTCTCCTTCTTTCATCAGCCTCTTCTTTTTCTTCTTGCTACTTCTTATGCTTCTCTTTAGAGCAGACTCAAAAGCCTATTTCTTTTGCAACCTTGTAGTAAGTCGCTTAGAAGAGGGCTCAGGAGTGACTGTTGGCCTTATGATCTTGAAATGAGCACTAAGAACCACACCGTCCTCATCATTAGGTTCCTCAAAAGGAGGGATAGACTCCAACGGCCCATCGTCAAAGTGAGGAGAGGGAGCAGGGTCGAAGTTGACCTGGGAAGAGGAATCCTGACCTGTTTCCTTAGGGAGGGGATCAGGTTCAGCAATAGGGTTCCCAACAGCTTCTTCAGGTGCAGGAGATTCAAAGAGCACCATTGTTCCCTCTTCTCCTATGAGCGGAGTTTCTTCCCCCCTGAGACTCAGGAAGGGTAGAAGGTCATTCACTCACTAGGCCCTCAGCAGCAATGGCCATTATGTTTTCTGCTGCTTCTTTTTCCTGTGATTCCATGGGAGCCATAGTATCCAAGACTGGAGAGTTTATGTACTTATAAATGTCTTATTCAGAAACCCTTATTTCTTGATGAGTTACACCCTTTTTTCACCCTTGTTCTGGTCTGTGAGAGCATTAGGCAACAAAGAAGAACCAATGACGACGTTTGAGTCTTATGAGTCCTCAACACTTAAGAACGGAATAGGGTTAGACGAAGTTGTAAAAGACATAAGAGGTAAAAGGGAATAAAGTTTGGATATATTGGTGTGAGAGGTAGTAGAAGAAAGGGTTTTTGGTGGTGGTTCTAAAGTGGTTGAAGGGTCGAGGATGGTGTCTTTTACAGTGGTAAGGGAAGTTTGTTCTTCGGCCATAGTGGAAAGTTGGGTTGAAGGTTTTGGGAGAATACATAGAGAGTAAAGAGTGATCGTTCAAGGCTTAGGAGATGAGGGGGTTTTATGGAGAGAAGAGGTAATTATGAGGGAAGAGAGAAACGTGTTCTGAAACAACGGTAGGTTTGTGGGAAGGTGCAACGTTGCAGAATAAGTTAAAGGATTTGAAATGAAAGACGTAATATACAGGGCCTGAAAAGGTGGATGATTTGGCAGTTAAATTTGTTTCCTTTTGAGATATACATGAGAAAAACACGAGACTACTAACTTGTAGTACAAGAACCAGGTTCCTGACCAGTCTTTCAAAAAGATTTTTAACTCTCTTTTGCAGCTCATGCATTGTTCCTTTAGCTTCTATAATCATCATGCGTGTCTACCTGCAACGGTATAGAGGTGAGTTAGGCTTGGCCAAAAAACACTTTAGCTAGATTTACCTGAATATGACTTTCATATCCATCATACGAGAATCAGTTCCTCAATTAGGTTTGCATAACCCCAGTGCCATCTTGTTTCTCTCAAAGTGTTCTCTACTTAAAGCTTTGGTGAAGATGTCTGCAATTTGGTCTTCTGTGCAACAGAACTTCATTCAGATAAGCCCATTTTCCACATTGTCTTTGAGAAAATGATGTCTAATATCAATGCGCTTGGCTCTCTTGTGCTGGACCGGGTTTTTTGCCATGTTGATTGCGCTGGTGTTGTCACATAGGATAGGTACACAGTCAATGTATACTCCAAAATCCTCTAATTGTTGTTTGATCCACAGTAGCTGAGCACAATAGGAGGTTGCATCAACATATTATGCTTCAACTGTTGAGAGAGCTAATGAGTTTTGCTTCATTGTACCCCATGAGATTAGACATGAGACTAGGAAATGAGTCATTCCAGATGTGCTCGTCCTGTCCACCAGATAACCTGCATAGTCAGCATCAGCATAACCAATAAGATTGAAATTGTCACCTGAAGGGTAATACAGAATCAGGTTATGTGTCCCCTTAAGATATCTCAGAATCCTTTTAGCAGCCTTTAGGTGAGATTACTTGGGATTTGATTGAAACCCTGCACATAAACTCACACTGAACACGATATCTGGCATGTTGGCAGGTAGAGTAGTCATCCAATAATGCCTGGATACATTGTTTGATTTATAGGTGATCCATATTCATCCATGTCCAGCTTAGTGGAAGTAGCAATAGGGGTGTCAATCACCTTTGATGCTTCCATATCAAACCTCTTCAAAAGTTCCTTGATGTATTTCTGCTGACTAATACATGTTCCCTTCATGGATTTCTTCACTTGAAGACCCAAGAAAAAATTTAGTTCCCCCATCATGCTCGTTTCAAACTCACTTCCTATGAGTTTTGCAAATTCTTCACAAAGTGAATCAGTCGTTGCCCCAAATATGATATCATCAACATATACCTGAACGATGGGCAAGTTCCTTCCTCGTTTCTTCAAGAACATAGTATTGTCAATTTTTCCTCTCGTAAATCCATTTTCTAAGAGAAACTTAGATAACCTTTCATACCAAGCTCGAGGAGCCTGCTTCAATCCATACCGTGCCTTATCCAATTTGAACACATACTCTGATGTTCATGACATTCAAAACCTGGAGGTTGCTTGACATAAACTTCTTCCTTAAGAAAACCATTCAGAAATGCACTTTTTACATCCATTTGGAACAAAGTGAATTCCATATGGGATGAAAAGGTAATGAGAATCCTAATGGATTCCATACGATCAACTGGGGGAAAAGTCCCATCATAATCAATCCCTTCCTCATGATTGTAACCTTGGACGACCAACCTTGCCTTGTTCCTTATCGTGTTTCTATGTTAATCAAGCTTGTTTCTGAATACCCACATGGTTCCTATGATGGTTCTGTATGAGGGTCTAGGTACCAGTTGCCATACTTTGTTCCTTTAAAATTGATGCATCTCCTTTTGCATAGTCGTGATCCAGTCTGAATCCTTCCAGGCTTCTTTAATATTTTTGGGTTCTATTTGGGAGAAGAAGGCTGCAAAGGCAAGGGAATTTATGGCTTTTAATCTAGTCTGAACTCCTGAATCAATGGGGTGATTATATTATCAAGGGTATGGGATCTTTTGTGTTTCCAATTTGGAATTGGAATCTCATTGGTAGAAGAATTGGGCAATCCTGACTGGTTCCCCTACACTCCTCGTTCTTCTACCCGTGGAGTGCTTAGAACTGCATCACCAACTTTTTCTTCAGCTTCAGTGGTGGTGATTTGGGTACCTGGTTCCTCTTGATAAGGGAAGATGAGGTTGCATTGTCTTCACTTGTTTCCTTCACCTGACTCATCATATCTGCTTTTCCGTTTGACATATCAGTGATCTCTCCAGGAACTAACAGGGGTTCATTGTCTTGATCATCCTTGTTGCCTTTCTCACCAGATGGAGGAGTCTCGTTGAAGATTTCATGAACACTTTCCTACACACACAGAGTCCTTTTGTTGTAGACCTTGTAAGCTTTGCTTTGAGAGAAATACCCCAGGAAATTCCTTCATCACTTTTGGCGTCAAATTTTCCAAGTTGATCCTTTCCATTGTTAAGAACATAGCATTTGCACCCAAATGTTCTCAGGTGAGTCACCTTTGGCTTCCTTCCATTGAGCAATTCATAGAGAGTTTTGTTCAAAAAGGAACTGATCATGCACCTGTTCACCAAATAGCAGGCAGTATTTATGGCCTCTGCCCAGAAATTTTTGGCTATCCCGCTATCAATAAGCATTGTTCTGACCATGTCTTCAAGGGTCCTATTCTTCCTCTCTACAACTCCATTTTGATGTGGAGTCCTTAGAGCTGAGAAGTTATGGGTGATGCCATTTTCACTGCAAAACTCATCAAACTTGGCATTGTCAAATTCTGTACCATGGTCGGATCTGATGCAAGCCACTTTTAATTCCATCTTCATTTGGATTTTCTTGACAAAAGCCACGAACACTTCGAATGTCTCATCCTTTGTTCTGAGAAACAGTGTCCAAGTGAACCTTGAGTAGTTATCTAATATCACAAAGATATATCTTTTTCCTCCAATGCTTGGCACTCTCATAGGACCACATAAATCCATATGAAGAAGTTCAAGTGGCTTTGACGTGCTGACATCCTTCTTTGGCTTAAAAGAGGATTTCACATGTTTTCCTCTAGCACATGCATCACACACTCTGTGTTCCTTGAACTTTGGATTTGGCAATCCACGAACCAGGTCCTTCTGTATCAGCTTATTCAGAAGAGAGAATCTTGCATGTCCCAACCTTATGTGCCATAATTCTGCATCATCATCAACTGCTTTCAAGCAGCTCATATCACCACTTTTTAGAGACTCAAAATCAGCAACGTAGATGTTCTTGTATCTTTTGGCAACTAGTACCACTTCACCAGTTACCAGGTTAGTAATTGTGCATACTTTTGACAAGAACTCCACCTTGTTTCCTTTATCACAAATTTGAGAGACACTCAAGAGACTGTATTTTAGACCATTTATGCAGTACACGTTCTAAATTGAGTGTGAGAGAGACTTTCTAACCTTTCCAACACCAAGAATGTACCCCTTTTTCTATTTCCAAAGGATACATTCCCTCCTTGTAGGGCTTTCAACGAAATGAAATCCATGGTATTCCCAGTCATATGCTTAGAGCATCCACTGCCCATAATCCATTGTTGGTTGATTCCTCTCATTGTCCCCTGCACAAATAGATCAAAGGTTAGATTTAGGAACCCAAACAAGTTTGGTTGTTTGGGTCCCTTGTAATGAGAAAAATGATGAATGAGATATTTGCTAGTCCAAGCAGGCAGAATGCATTTTTTGCCAGTGGCACTTGGTCCCCTTCCAGTAGTTACTTTTTCAGCAAAAACTTTGTTTTTCTGGACAGACTGAGCTCTGGCCTGGCAATCTTCCTTGAAGTGCCCAATGTTCCCACAGTCGATACAAAACCAGTTATTAGGTACAGTGACATACTTGCTATGAGGGTTGTAAGGAACTTTCTCCCTTTGGAACCTTATTCCCTGCCTGTTTCCACCATTATTAAAGTATATGGCAGTAATAGCATCTGAGGACCAGGTCCACTTGAGAGATTTCTCAAGATCGTTTTTTACATTCTCGAATTCTTCTTGAAGCTGCCTATTTTTCTCAAGCTCAACACATAGATTAGTTTTCACGTCATTTAGCTCTTTTTCAAGTTTAATATGTGCCTCACTAGCTACTTCCTTCCCTTTTTCCGAGTTTCCAGGTCTATGTTCTATTTTAAGTCCCTAAATTATTTCTTCTAGGTCTTCAACTACCACTAAGAGATCATCTCTTTCTTGCTCTGTAATAGCAACTTTATCTGCTAAGGTATTCTTTTCCTTACTAAAGTTCTCTATGGTTTCTTTTTGTGATGACCCAAAAGGTCATCCTAAGTAATTCTAGCTACATCTGTGTTTCAAAGCCCCGAAAGCCTCTGTTAATCTCACCTCGATATGCGTGCGCATCCCGGGCATGTAGCCGGGAAGCTTCTATGTGAAAAGTTGATAAAAATGGAATTTTGAATGAAATAATTGAATAAAGTTGACTTTGGTCAACATTTTTGGTAAACGGATCCGGACCCATGATGTGACGGTCCCGGAGGGTCCGTAGGAAAATATGGGACTTGGGTGTATGCCCGGAATCGCATTCCGAGGTCCCAATCCCGAGAAATGAATTTAAAAAAAAAAATTGTTTTCTAAAAATAATAAAGGTTTTTGAAAATGAACTTTGATGTGGAAATCGTGTTACCGGGACCGTATTATGGTTCCGGAGCCCGGAACAGGTTTATTATATGTTATGTGACTTATCTGTGAAATTTGGTGTAAAACGGACTTGAAATGACGTGATTCAGATTAAAAATGGGAAATTTAGAAGTTTATGAAGTTTAAGAAATTTCTAAGAGTTTTGAGGTTTAATTACGTGTTTTTGATGATATTTTGATTATTTAAAAGCTTGAACAAGTCCGTAGGATGTATTGGCAGACGTGTGTGAATTTGGTTTTGAGACCCGAGGGCTTAGGTGAGTTTCGGGTAGCTAACGGGGTGAGAAAACCTAGGAAATCACTGCTGATGCACCATCTTCTGGTGTGTCCGCACCTGCGAGCCTAGAGTCGCAGGTGCGAGACCGCAGGCGCGACCCAGGCGCCGCAGGTGCGGCCCCTTCTGGGCCTGACCCATTTCCGCATGTGCGACCATTTTTCCGCAGACATTACGGGATTTTCCCAACTTTTCACTCCTTCCTTCTTCTCCACAGCCCCTTAGCCATTTTTGACGAGCTTCATCACCACACCCTCCTAGGTAATCAATTCTAATTCCATTTTGTTCCATTTAACATCATCTATCACTAGAAAACTAGATCAAAAATCATAAAATCAAGTGGGAAATTGGGTTTTTGGGCAGTGTTAGGTTTTTGGGAAAAATTGGGTGATTCAACCTCAATTCGGGGTCGAATCTTAAAACTAATCATATATTTGAACTCGTGGGGTTATGGGTGAACGGGTTTTGGTCCGAACCTCGAGTTTAGACCACGTGGGCCCGGGGTTGACTTTTGGAAATTTTTGAAAGAAAGGTAGGAATTGTGTATTTAGGCTATGGGATGGTGTTATTGAATTATTATTGATACACTTAAATTAATTATGCTTAGATATTGTGGTTCAGGAGTTGAATTCAAAAGGAAAAGCGGTCTTAGAGGGTTGATTGCTATACTTTGGACTGAGGTAAGTGTCTTGCCTAACTTTGGTGAGGGAATAGGTATTATTTGCTATGTGGTAAGTGAATATCATGTTCATTGCATAGGTGAGGTGACGAGTACCTATGCAATGTGTGTCAAGCATGCCCGTGAGTCTATTTTGATAGAAATTGCAGTATTTCCTCCATGTTTAGTATATTATGAGATTGTCTTGGTAATTTATTCTTGATTGAAAGTATTGGCTATTGAGTTTGAGAAGTATTGATAGGAATGATAATACAAGTGTAGAGTACATGATTAAGGTAATTGGTTATAGCTGAGACCCTTGCCGGACATTTATTGAGTTATTGAATTGATGTTTTCCCTTGCTGGGTGTTTCGGAACTGCTTATTCCACTATGTTGTACTCCTTGCCATTTCATCTGTTGTTGTTTGGTGAGGAAGAGTGTAAAGCACGAAGGGTGATGCCGTGCCATGAAATTTGTTTACATTGCATAGTGAGGAAGAGTGTAAAGCACGAAGGGTGATGCCGTGACATGATTCATATTTATTATAAGCACGAAGGTTAATGTCGTGCCATGATTTTATTAATTATAAGCACGAAGGTTAATGTCGTGCCATGACACATCGTATATATCATTATGAGGAAGAGAGTAAAAGCATGAAGGGTGATGTCGTGCCATGATATTTGCTTACATTGCATTGTGAGGAAGAGAGTAAAAGCAC
>ML251844.1:7585-17716 GCA_005239495.1 Nicotiana undulata
TTTTTTGGGGGGGGGGGGGGGGGGGATTTGCTCTATGCGAACGCGGAGCTTTAGGGTCCTTCTACGCGAACGCACCCCTCCAGTCGCGATCGCATAGGTCTAGTGAGGGGCTGGGTAGCTGTTTACTCAGTGCGAACGCGGTCCCATAGTCGCGATCGCGGAGAATAGGAAGAGGGAAACTATGTGAACGCACCAGGGTGGTCGCGAACGCATAGCTTTAGAGGGGATCTAGGGGCTGGGTGTATTTAACCCTGTGCGAACGCATAAGTCAGATTAGTCAACCTTTTGCGAATGCGGCTAGGGGCCCGCGAACGCGAAGAGTAATTTTGCCCAGTGATTTCTTTTAGCCAAAAAACAGAACACTTACGGGAATAAACTCATTTTTCACAACTTCTTCTTCTCCACACTTCCTTGGGCGATTTTTGAAGGGAAACTTCACCATAACTTCATAGGTATGTAATTCTAAACTCATTTTCTTCCATTTTTATCAACACCCATTAGATTTCTAGGCCTAAAACATGAGATTAAGGGTAGGAAATTAGGGATTTGGGTAGAGTTAGGGCTTTTTGATTAATTAGAAATTTGACCTCGTTTTGGAGTCGGATTTCAAAACAAATTATATATTCGGGCTCGTGGGTGAATGGGTGATCGGGTTTTGGTCCGAGCCTCGTGTTTTGACCAAGCGGGCCCGGGGTCGATTTTTGGATTTTTGGGAAGAATGCTAGAAAGTCTATAATTAAGCATTGAAATTGAATTGTTTAGCATTTATTGATGTTATTGAGTCGATTATGTCTAGATACAATTGATTCGGAGTCGGGTTCAAAAGGAAAAGCGGTGCTTGAGGCTTGATTTTGATCGTGGAAGTCAAGGTAAGTGTTTGGCCTAACCTTAGCTTGAGGGAATAGGTGTTGAGTCTTATTTGCTACAAAATTATTCCATGTTCAATGTATAGGTTAGGTGACGAGTACCTACATGTTGTTGTCAAGCATGCCCGTGAGTCGGATATTAGTAATTATGTGATTTTCATTGAGGTTTATTGTGTTATGAATTTAATATCAATTTGGTAATTATTCATTTGATGGAACTTCTTGGTTATGAATACTGTTGAATATTTGTTCGGTTGAGGAATATTTTGTTAAACCATACACTTGTGTAAGATTGGTTATAGCTGTGTCCCTTGTCGGGACGGTATTATTTCTGTTGTTTATGTTATTTAGCACGAGGGGACATTCCGTGCCATGTTTGTGTTATTTAGCACGAGAGGACATTCCGTGCCATGTTTATGTTATTTAGCACGAGGGGACATTCCGTGCCATGTTTATGATATTTTAGCACGAGGGGACATGTCGTTCCGTTTCTATTTACTTGTTTGTTCGGTGTTGTTAATTCCTGTCATTATTTTGATATTTAAACTGTCGCCTTGTTCCATTATTTTAGTAATTTCCACTCCTTTTCCCCAGCATGTTTCCCCCGTTTTTGTGTACTTAACTATTTACTTCCTGTCGTTATTTCTGTTATATACTATTAAACTGCACAGGTGATATTATTTGTCGTGTCCTAGCCTCGTCACTACTTCGTTGAGGTTAGGCTCGGCACTTACTCAGTACATGGGGTCGGTTGTACTGATGCTACACCTGCACACTTTTTGTTGTGCAGATCCCGGTACCAGACCTAGTGGATACTGAGCTAGGCGGCTTCATTAAGTTGTTAGATTCTATTTCTTCCGCACTTGTATTTTCACCGATCTTGTATATCACTTCTAATTGCTAAAAATAAAGAAACAAGTTAGAATAACCGGTAACGTTGGCTTGCTTAGCAGTTCAAATGTTAGGCGCCATCACGATCCTGACGGTGAGAAATTCAGGTCGTGACAAAGTCACTGTGGATGGTTAATTATCTTTTGATTTTGAATTGATTAATTTTCATCAGTAGTATAATGTTTATTATTGTAATTATCTCTTGTCTACTTTGAGTGTTTTGGTTGATGTCAGAACTAAAATAGACGGGGAGTTTCATATAAAGAGGAAAAGCACATAGATAGAGGGAGTTCAATTCTGCATGAAATGGAGGAAGCATATAATGGAGGGAGTATTATGCTATATAATTAAATACGATAACTTATTTTAAACTTCAGGTTTGCCATTATTAGAAGGGTGAGACTATTAGCTTTGAGAAATATTTTTATGGTGACAAAACTGAAGTGAAAAAGGCTTGATTAATTGAGATTACGTATTGACAGGATAATGCGCTTGAAGGAACCAAGTCATGAAAAGCATACACGCTAGTCGAATGATACAACCCAATGAAGTAGTTCAAGTAGAAGATGCACCAAGTCAGATGAAAGAATCATCTAAAATACAAGAATGGTTTAGATGAAGACAAAGATAGCAAGAAGAAAGAACTGAAAGAGGAAGATTCAGTCAGACAAGTGTGCAATGATCATTTAAGGTGTGGTGCAGCTTCCCATTATTACATTGTACAGTATAAGAATTTATCCATGTTTGGTGTTTACACGTATATATAAAGACACGTATCATGTATTCATAAGGTTAGCCTAAACACTGATAAGTTTAATTTTACCTTGTACCGTTGGATGACCTCTAATAAAAGTAAAAGTTTAGAGGCCTATTGCAGGACTTTGGCTGTGATATATAAAAGGACAAAAATAAGTTTACCTCCATACTTTAGGGACTATTTAAGTTTTTTCCCTCGGAATAGTGTAAAGGCCCCGTTTACTTTTGTTATTATTCTATCTCGATTTGAACATTGAGTAATTAAATCAATTTCATCAAAATAAATTCCTTTAAGCTTAACTTGGTCCAATAGAAAATTTTAGTTCCTATAGGAAAGCTTTACACCTTATTTATCATAAATAAATATTCTTTTAAAATATTATTTTATGTCGTTTTAATATTTTAATAGTAGTACTTTAGGATGAGGACAAGACTATTTTCGAAGTTATAAGTATTTATGATATGTCAAACAGGTGATAAGTAAGTGTTATATAGGTTAGAGGGTAAACGAATCGAAGAAATTGAGTATCGCCGAAATTTGATATTTTGAAATAAAACACGATCCAAGCGATAATACCCCGTATCTATGGACTAGTGCTATACCATATGACCATACTAGCCAAGTATATAAAATGTGTTAAAAGTGAGTACTAGTATTTTAAGTAATTTGAGATAATTTTTTAATTATGTGGATAGTTAGGTAATTATGGTTTTTTAATGGGAGTTTAACTAAGTAATTAAGCTAATTAAGAAATTAATGGTTAATTATTGGGGTGGATAAGCATTAATGTAGCAGCAACTTAGGGGTTCAATATTGACTAGGCAAGTCTTGGAGCTAAGTGACTAAAGTTAGAGATTTCTTTGGCCAAGTAATCCTAAGTGGGGCCACACCCACCAAGACTTAAAAGCCTCTCTAAATCACTATAAGTTGAGCCGCACTCTAGGATTAACTGTTGGGAGTTTGATAATGGCTTGAGACTAGAATGGTGTTCTATGAACTTATCTCGAAGTCAAATGGCCACTTTAAGGTGAACAACTTAGGCGGGCAGGGAAAATGTTCTAGTACTGTTTTGTATGTCATGGTGACAAGGAAAAAGTTGAAATGATATCTTTTATTAGCAATGAGTCAATGAATGATTTTGTTAGAAACAATCACTATAAGCAAGTTTTATCTTGTTGAGCCTATTATTTTAGGCCGGGTTTAGTGGTGCGATCCCCTAGAAAGGGAGTACGGTGCAATCTTTCTCAAGAATATTATACAAATTTTCCTCTACTTTGATCCATCGTTACGTGTTTTGTCGCAAAAGACGTGTGTTTGAGGGATTGTCAAGAGAATCGGCTCAGGTGTGTTAAGGTTATCCCTTCTTTCTTTTTGTCATGATCCAAGTAACGATACGTAAACGTAATGCTATTCCATAAGTGGTTCTACTCTTAGCAGTTAAGGATGTCTACATTATTCATTCCTATAAAAAGATATTAAAGCATGTCTAAGTACGTTCCGAAGTCTCTGTTGAAGTATATGATAAAGACGTTAATGTTTATAATATAGTGATACATGCATCTTCATTCATTTACCACCGTGCTACGCCCGGTAGGACAGTCATGCATTTACCGCCCGGCTATGGTTGATCGGGTAGGTATGTATTTACCTAGTCATTACGTTAATATTTGGATAAATCTTATAGTGTGGAGCATTTGTAGGCATCTAAAATTTATTAAAAATAAATCCAATAATTATTCGGGTTATATTTTAAATTCTATATATGTATATTACTCAAAATAAAAATTATGGGCTAATATAATTGGATTAATTGCTTAAGTCCAATAAATATTGATTGGGCTAGCTCATTTAGTTGGGCTACAGATGATGAGCCCACTTCATTAGGCCCAATATGTCATATTCCTAGAGGCCCAATTTGGTGCCACATGTCAAATGATATGGCACGCCAAGTCAAACAAAAGAGGCAATAGGATCTTGCCACATAGCAAAATGACAAAGCATCAAATTAAAGGGCAATGAAACTGCGCCACGTGTGCAAGTGACATGTTCTGGCCAATCAAATGCAGTCTTGTCACACTTCAATTTGATTGGTCGAAAAGAGTTTGTTCTTATCATAATTCTTCCCTCCCACAATTATAAATTGGGTCTTTGATCACGCCCAACTATGCCTTATAAAAGACAAAGCGCTCGTTACAAATATAATCCGGTTTACAAATTCGGAGTCGAATCCTCAGGGAACTAACCTATCTATTACAACTCTTAGTGATGCTAATATAAGCTCAGACAATTTCCGGATGCAAGATTTTTATCAATAATTATTGGGATTTGTTAACTGAAGAGAATGATATTAAAACTAACAATATTCAAGATTAAAGATACTCAATGGTAGAAAGATCTAGGGTGATAATTTCCCCAATTGCTAGACTAATTCTGAACTCTTTTGCTATAATCTCACTGTATACTCTATGAGGATTATGAGCTATGGGTTACCGCAATTATCTCTCGATCAACTATGGTGATTTACTAGAGCATTCTCTCAAACTACTCTAGCTGATAATTTATGCAGCTCTGAATTATCCCACCAAAGTTTCGTTATTTCTAACCCCACCTTTAAATTCGAGTAATGAATCTCTTCAATTACCCAAAAGTGGTGGTGTTCAACAACAATCTAACCTAGTATTCTTTCTCAAGCAACACAAGGTAGTTAGACACGATTAATCAAGGGCCCATTCAATTAATCACCATACAAAATATAGTTGAACAATCTTAGATTAAACCCGGCTCGATTATAACAAAATTGAATCAAAACATCATCTAACAATTGGTTCCATCAACCCTAGACGGATTGTTTATCTACTCATGCTAGAACACAATGAAAGCATAAAATAATTCATAATTCCCAAAATAATGACAAAAGATAGAGAATAGAAAAACTCTAATTGTAGCTTGGTCTTCTCACACTTGTTCTTGCCTCCAAATTGAGTCTAAAACAAGCTTAAACCTTTCTTGGATGAGTTTATGGGGTTTAAATAGGGTTAGGATACTTTCTCCCATTTTTACACTTGGGTCCCTGAATTTTCTTGGCACTTCACGGATCGACTGCAGCCGCGGCAGAACGCGGCGCGACCGCGGTGAGCTGCATGTGTTCTGCCTCGCTTTGTTTGGCCCACCGCGTTCCAGCCGCGGTCGCAGTGGGCTTTAGTCTAGTCATCCTTCGCCTTTCCTTGCTTATTTTCACTTGGGTTCTTCTTGATTGGCCTTATATTCCCGTTATTGACTCCAAAACGCTCCATAGTATCTTTCGAACTTGGATTATTTCCTGCAAAGTATAAAAACACTAATTAGAGCATTGTGTTATCATTTTGCACTTAAAACAACAATAAAGTGTGGTTCATTTAGAGTGTAAATAGCGTATATAGTCTACTATCGGTCTTCATAACCCCATGGATGAAAGGCTGCAGATTTCTCTAAAAGCTACAAGCATTCAAGTGTTCTAAGGATTAAAAGATCAAGACGAAGATTCACGAACATGCTACAAGCTCTTGGATTAAAAATACATCAAGATCAAAATCAGGCCTCAAGCACTTGTATTAAAATAAAATAAAATTCAAGACTAAGCTCGAAGGCTCTTTTATTTACTATTGGAAACAAGAATCAGAAGATTCAAAGAGATAGTAACACTCATATTGTTTGAAATAAGATATTACGATTGTTGCAATATTTTTCGATCTCGATTATTTTTCTCGACGCAATTTATTATCTACAATTGCTTGATAGAGTTAACTTAGTATAGGCGGGGAAAAATTAACTTAGTACAATTTTATGCTAATGTGCTTCCATTAAATATACTTTAAAGATAAAATCTTTTATGTTATAAGAATGAAACAACATATAATAGAGTGATCGAAACTTAAAGAAAAATTCAATAAAGCAAAACTAATTATAGAAATATTTGCAGTTCGGAGCTATTCCATTAGCCTATTCGGAGTTTGCAAGGTATATATGCTAAGGCAATAATCTGCTATGTCCATAATTACAGTGGTGAAAAAGCAAATTCTCAAAGCACAATAGAAACGACAATGAATCTATATATCTATATATATATATATACATAATAAAAGAGAGGCAGAAGCACCACATCATGACAAGTGGATTAATCATAAAAAGCCAAGTGGAATAATTAAGACAAAACAAACCAACCAACTTTCTAACTGAAAATTTTAAATTTTAAATTTTAAATTTTGAATAATTGGTTACTATAGAAGTTTAAATTAGTTTCAAATCTATTATCTAGAGCAATAGATCGTTCCTACTACCTATAGATATTAAAATAATTTTAAAACTGAAAACCTAAACGTTTGAAAAGGTAGTTCCTATCTTAAAATTTTGGCCAAATATAATAAAAATATATATAAATAGAAAAACTGCTTCCCCTATATATTTGGAGAACAAGTTATACATATTTCATAGAAGGGAACAGTTACGTCACTTCTAAGTTTGGGATTTAAAAAGAAAAATCAAGCTTTTACTATGTGGTTAAAGCTTTTGAAAAAAAAAAATATATTATGCAAGCTCTACATAACACCCAAGTTTTAAAGGTGTCGCTAATTTTGAATCTTCCTATATACACTTGGTCCGATCCTATACAGTTTTTCCAACTTGAAGTAGAAAGCAACCGCAAGAAGTGGACTGGTTGCAATTGAAATATATGTACCTCCAGTAATAGTATTGTTTTATTTCTTCAGGAGTTGACGCAAGAATTTGATCACAGGACTCGAAGAAGTTGTTGTTATAATGGCTAGATAAGATGCTTAAAAATATGATAGTCTAGAGGTATTTTATCTAGACTACCATTGAGTTAAGCACAAACTTTTTTATAGTACTTAGAGATTGATGTTATACATAATAAATTTCAGCCATAATAGAAGCTAAACATATATACTTTTCAAATGAAAATAATAAATCCCTACTTTCGCCATATTTTTAGCTTCACTAACAGTGTATTTTCATGATGATTTGCTATATTTATTAACTTCATTGGAATAGGAAATTATATATAATAAAATCAATCGGTCATGCCAATTGATGATATGCTATGCCATTTTGGAAGGAAAACGTTGATAATATATGTTTATTACTCATATATGTTTTAACTTTTCAGTTATCGCAGAAGCTATATTTACCAACATTAATCACCATATAAGTGATTATCTCACTTTTATTTTTACTATGAATTATTGTAATTAAAAGTTCTCTGCCTGACTGCAAACTACAAAGCGAAAAAGTCGACCATATTTCATGCGCATTGACAGAAAAAAATGTCATTATTAGTTGATCTTTTTTATAAATGAATATGAATTTGTCATTAATAGTGGTTTTTTCCTTGTAATAGCGTTATTTGCTTCAATAACAGATTACTAATGGAGTAGTAGTTATATATGAAATAAAACAACGAGATTAATGAACAATATTTGTCGAGTTGACAAACAGTATCCGTCAAGTGAACATCACTTAAATAGATAATTTACGACTCAAACTACGGATATAATTGATGACTTGTGTCGTCACCTTTTATTTTCAATGGAAGAGTTCGAGAGTTGTCCGTCTATGACTACAAGACACAAGAAGTGTAACGGCGTATTAGTTAAAAATATTCTATCCTCAAATCGTTTCAATATGCAACATATCAATTTAATTTTATCAAATCGTTTTAATATGCAACACAACTATATAATTCGTTTCAAAGTATTTTAATTAAAACATTTGTTAGACAAATTCATATAACAGATAATTGGAAAGACTTATTGTTTATCATTTTTAGTTTTTATTTTATAATATACCAATTAATTAATTAATTTTGGGCGCATCATATATCATATAACCATATGTTGTATGTATTTATTGTATGCACTATATATATATATATATATATATATATATATATATATATATATATATATATATATATTTGTGATACATATATTCTTATCGTACAACATATACCATGGTATGATTTTATCATATATGATATATCAATAAAATAGTTCGTATATTTGTAAATAATTTAAGAGATCATAATTACTTAAATAATCATGGTAATTAATCAATAAAATTTAATCTTATATATAATTTTGTTATGAAAAATTCTCAAAGATTGAGTTAAGAAATAAGTCGAGAGTTAGAATTTTACAAAATCAATATGATCTAATGTGCTTAAATAAACTAAATCACATCTTGATATGATAACTATTTTTTAGAATTGTTCGCGCATCGCGCGTGTCTTATACTAGTAAGAATTAATAAACCTGGCAAATATGCAAGGTTGAATTTTTTTTGATACATATCGAGCAACAAATTAAAATAACAATACTTATTTACTACGTCATAACCATTTAACTATCTAAAACAAAGTGATACGTTATTGATCTTTTAATAAAACTTCTATTAATTCAATCAGTTGAGGCAAATGCTTTTAGGAACCATTAACATTAGTACTATATAAGTCATTTGCAAAGAATATTTCTTTAATTTGATGTGTTTTTCTGAAGTTTTTCTTTTTTACATATTCTTTTTTCTTTTCATTCTTTATAGAAATAGAAGCCTAAAGCTTGGCCCTAAAATAAAAGGGTTGATAAAAAAGATAAGTAAATATCGTTAGCTTTAGGGGATAATTGTAAGTCAATTCACTAACGATAAGATTTAGGATCAAATTCAAACAAAAGGACAAAGTCATTCTATTTCCACAATCACCACCCTATCCACCAAGCTCCCACTCCCACTCCCACGTCAACAAAATAAGTCCTCACCTTCAGCCACGTGGCACACGCCTTTGAAATGGATGACACTACACCTACACGGCCACACCCCGCCCCAACTCCAAATTATACACAACCCAATGTCCAAACTAATGATGGCCCTAAGTTAGCTACCCCTTCAAGTCCAATACACACTCCACAGCCTATTCCTACGAACACCACTCCTCACTCAGCCTAACACCTACCATCCACGACAGATGCAACCACTCCATGTGACATTTCCCCTACAAGAAACTCATCATTACCCCATCAAATCAGCCGCACCCACTAACCACTTAAATAATTCCCAACACCGCCAATGCATCATTAAATCCCACCCCAAATATTACCACTCCTACTCACAGCCATAATTACCCGCCCCTCCAATAAACCGCCTGCCCACAAATCTTCAACACCGGAGAACTCTCTCCTACTACAACACCAACTTACTCCACCCCCCATAACAATGAACACAAACACCATGCATCCTTGGAACCATCCCCCTCAGCACCTTCCCTCAGCCACTCACAGCGCACTAGACGAAATCGAGAAACTTGAAGTAGCAGCCACAATGGCGGACATACGGGAAACTCAACCATTCTTGTGCTTCCTCAACAACAAAAAATCCTACACCCTCAAAGAACAATATGCAAGAAAAGTAATAATAATGTGCCCAGCAGAACTAAGAAGTTGCTCTCTCAATCTTCATTCGACGAACAATCCAGAGGTCGGAAAGTACGGTCTAGCATTGATCCCCTCATTACTGAGTGCAACAATGTCGCAAGTGAAGGCCACTCAGAATCCACCCCCCCCCCCCCCCCCC
>ML251844.1:17858-32725 GCA_005239495.1 Nicotiana undulata
TGCCAAAAGAAGGCCCCCCCAAAACCCCCCCCCCCCCCCCCCTAGAATAATCAAATGCAATTTATCATCTGGAATTGTCGTAGAGCTCAGTCCCAGGACTTCAAAAGAAATTTTCGTTCTCTTCTAAATTACCATCAACCTGCCCTAGTGGCTCTGTTGGAGACTTACCTTCAATGCCATGACCATTTGAAGGACGAGTTTGGATTTCCCAACATGGAACAGGCTCAAGCGGAAGGACGCTCAGGTGGTATAGTACTACTGTGGAATGACGACCTTCTAAAGCTTGATCAAATCGAAGTCATCTCCCAATCTATTCATTCCATTGTGCGGGTACCACTAAACCCTACTACTTGGTTATTTTCCGTAATATATGCCAAAAATGATTTGCATGCACATACCTCTTTGTGGACTAATTTAATGAAATGCATGACAATATTCATATGTCGTGGCTAATTGGTGGGGATTTTAACGAAGTAATTTGTGCAACTGAAAAATTCGGGGGCAACCCTATTAATAACTCAAGATGTGACCAATTCCTTCACTGCCTTAATTATTGCAATTTATTAGACTTAGGTTTTAAAGGCAACTGTTACACATGGACAAACAAGTGATGCCTAGCCAATAGAATTCTAGAACGACTAGATAGATACAGATACGTTTGTAATTTTGAATGGCTTAATCTCTTTCCAGAAGCCAACATACAACATCTCCCTCGAACTCATTCGGACTACTATCCCTTACTCCTCAAATTACAACATACTTTTTCACGTAAAAAAGTGTTTCATTTTGAAACTATATGGACCTCTCACCCGTCCTTTCCATCTCTTATTCATCAACGTTGGAATCCTAATAAAAGCTTGCTACAAGCTATAACTGACTTTATTCAAGATTGGAACCAAAACACTTTGTAATATTTTTAAAAAACAGAAAAAATTATTAGCTCGCTTAAATGGTATCCAATCCTCTCCTAGTTACCCCACAAGCCGTTTCCTTCAAACATTGGAAAACGACCTCATCAAAGAATTCACCTACTTAGAATTGAAGAAGACTTTTGGAGATTAAAATCACGTATTAATTGGCTACAACAAGGTGACGCCAATACAAAATTTTATCATCTTACAACTCTACAACGCAGGCAGAGGAATAGCATAAGAGCTCTTAAAGACTTGGGGGTAATTGGATTATTGATCAACCTCAAGTTAATCATATGATCCCTCACTATTACCAGACCCTATTCACCACCACCCATACCCAATCCACCAAACATCATCCCACGACTACTTTTAACTCATTAACTTCAAGAGATTACACCAACATGACACGTACACTGATCCCAGGACCAGATCACCAGCAAGTCTTGCATCCATTTTTCTACCAAGCAATACGCTCACTTCAACCCCTCAAATCACCAGGACCAGACGGCTTGCATCCATTTTTCTACCAAACCTACTGACCTCAAATTGCATCCTCGGTCATTGCCTTTTTGTAATGAGATATTCACTACTTCTCAAATACCACCACAAGTTAACAAAACTTATTTATGTCTTATTCCTAAAGTTAAATACCCTTCCCTCATTACTCAATATCTCCCCCATCGGCCTTTGTAATATTATCTATAAAATTATTACAAAACTAATTGTTCATCGTCTCAAACCTATCATAACGGCAATAATCAGCCCTGAACAATCTGCTTTTTTAAAGGGGCGACGAGCTTTTGATAAAATGGAATGGGGCTTCGTTAAAGAAACATTACACTTCTTTAACTTTTCACCACAAATCATCAAATTAATTATGTCTTGTATAAGCACTTCCTCTATCTCAATCCTCATCAATGGCCATCATTCCCCTTTTTTCTTGTCCTCGCGAGGTATACGGCAAGGGGACCCCTTATCCCCTTACCTCTTGATATTATGCATGGAACGACTCTCACGTCAAATTCACCAACTAGTTGACTACCAACAATGGAAAGCCATAAAACTTTCACGACATGGGCCACAGATTTCTCACCTCTTGTTTGCCGACGATATTACTCTAACCTCCAAAATAACCACTACTAGTGTTCATTCTATGATTGATACTCTTGCCCAATTCGCCCAACACTCATGCCAAAGCATTAACTTCACTAAATCCAAAATATATTTCTCCCAAAATGTTACACCAATGGATAAATCCTTTGTCCTAAGATCCTTCAACATGCGAGAAGGAGTTCTTTTTGGCAAATATCCAGGCTTTTTGTTGTTTGTCAAAAAACCAACTACACATGACTTCCAATACATCTTAGACAATTTTAAAGCAAAATTGTCAAGATGGAAAATCAATATGCCCACGATGGCGGGAAGATCTACCCTTATTAAATCTTCTTTAAACACCCTCCCAAACCATGTTATGCAAATCATTAATATCCCTAACCAGGTTATTTCCAAAATGAACCGTTATCAAAGCAATTTCCTTTGGGGCACTACTCAACATAAAAATAAAATTCACCTTATTAAATGGTCCCTAGTACAACAACCTAAGCATCAAGGCAGCCTGGGCATTCAAAACTTAACTTCTAAAAACAATGTCCTTCTAGGAAACCCAGCTTGGCGCCTGTTTAAATGTCCCAGCTCTCTATGGGCTTCCCTACTGCTAACAAAATACACTTCTATCACTCACCGTAATAACACCTCTCTTATCTGGAAAGCCATTCAGTTAGGTTGGAAGTTTTGCCAACGCAAAGCAGTTTGGCATATTGCCTCGGGCACACACATCCACTTCTGGAACGAGCCTTGGATAGGACCCAATATTACCCTTCGTAATACTATAGCAGACCCACTACCCTCATATGAGGCATCTGCCACAGTCAGCCAACACCTCATAAATAACTTAATTGACACTACTACACTGCATTTTGTCTTATCGCACCGCATTCTTTCCTTAATAAGCCAAATTCATATTCCCACATTAACTAACTCACACTCATTTGGGGTTCGTCATCTAATGGTCACTTCTCCGTAAAATCCTTATACCACTTACTAATCGAAACCACCACACCCTATCCGCACACTTAGTTTTGGAAACTCTGCCTCCCACCAAAAGTACTTCATTTTCTTCGGTTAATTTCCCACCAAAGGCTAGCCACAGCCACTCACCTATATAATATCCATATTACGCAATCGAACACATGCATAATATGTGTCTAAAATGAAGAAAGAATTAACCACTTACTATTTCAATGCCCCAGTGCTTCAAATGTATGGACTCAATTAGGATTTGCGACTACTTTACACACCTTGCATCTCCTCCATGCACAACCTATTCAAATCATTCACCAATTAATTAACACCATACAATGCTTGCCCTTAAACTTGCCCCCACGCGTTTTAATTCCACATGTGATATGGCATATCTGGAAACTTCGTAATCATTTCATCTTTAAACGACACCTACCCACCCCAACAACACAGCATATGTTATCACAAACAGTTGAATATCACTACCTTATCCAAAAACAATCAAAGACACCTTCTCTCACTCACATTTATGTCAAGTGGAACCCTCCACCTATAGGCACCATTAAATTGAATACTGATGGATCCACGAAAGGCAATCCATCCAAAAATGGCATAGGGGGGGGGGGGGTATTCTGAAATGCTATGGGCCATTGGCTACTTCGCTTCATGGGCACAATACCCACAGACAATTCTACCTATATAGAATCAAATGCATTATTATAGGGCTTGCAATTAGCTTGGCATCATCAATTCACACCATTAGAAGTCAACGAAGATTCTACAGAGGTAATCTCGATGCTCAACAAACACAATTTACATTACTCATCCATTTTAATGGAATGCATGTACTTGCTCCAGCAGCTGGTTAATCCACCTATCATCCACACATACAGGGAGCAGAATTACGTTGCAGATACCCTTGCACAATATGAAGCCTCTTCAAACGTGCCGAACCAGACAACACCACTTCCCCAACCACCCACCTTTTTGCTTCCAAAACTCTTGGCTGATCAACGAGGCACCACTTATCAAAGACTTGTGAAGACGATTGACTCAGCAAACTTGTCCTTCAGGTTGATGCACTTGAACTTGGCACCAATATTGTCGATCAAGATGGTGATCACTCAAATGCTCCAGTTTTTTATAGTGATCACTCAAATGGTCCACCTTTTGATTCCTCCTTTTGTAATACCCTACAACATGCTCCTTGTATTGCTCCTATTTAAAAATTAATATAAAATCGACTGACCAAAAAAAAAAAGACAAATGTAAGCCAATTCAATAATACTAAGCTCCCGTTTAGCCATAGAATTTGTGAGTTTTTCTTTAAAATTTTATTATCAAACATATATTTGTTTATAGAGTTTAACTATTGTTTGACAGATAATGAAAGCAAAGGCTTCAAATCCAAATCCCAAAAACAGCTCTAAAATAGTTTTTGAAGTTTCTACTCACAAAAACTTCAAATTCTTTTCAAGCAATGCTCAAACACAAATTCAACTTTCAAAAATTCAATTTTTTTCAAGTTTCAACCAAATCTATCCAAACGCTAGCTAAGGGCAATACTTGGACCAAATTCAAATGGAGGACAAATTTATTTTATTTTACATAGTTGAGGGACATCTTTTGCCCTTTTCCCATTGAAGTGCTGCTCCATTATCTTCTACGTGTACAGTTTCCTCTTGAACACTTAATTTTAAAGTAAATTTAACCGTTATTATCAAATTGGTTATTACGTTTTAAGACACATTCAAGGTTAATGTAATTTTTTTCCAAATTCTCACGGCTCCTTTCCATAGAAGTTGTTTTTAGTCACCATCAATTACAAAGTATGGAGTCATCTCCCCTTTTTAAAAAAATAAAATATTAATATTTTTTTCCACAAACTTCATTACTGTCTAGACGAATATAAAATCATAAAATGCACTATTAAATGTTTTTGGGGCCTCAAGCAAAGGCTCCCTTTCACCCGCCCCTCTAGTCGAAGGTACATGGACAAAAAATTACATGGCTTTACAACTATACAAAATTCCCTGAGCACCACTCCTCGTCCCAACATTAGAAGATCAGTGTTTTTCATAGACGAGAGGCACGACCCTCAGCCTAAGTAGTTGTGATTAACATCTTCCTATCATTTCTTTGTGTATGTCAAGTAAGGGTCTTGAGCAATACTTAAAACATCTGGCCTCTCTGCTTGATCATATGTTAAACAACGACGAATGAACTCCTGCTCAAAATCCATAGAAAAGAGAAAATCAACTATCCAAGAATAAGTGGCAGGAAAAAATAAAACATAATTCCCTTTTGCCCTACTAGATACTGTTTTCTGTTGGAATGTAACTTATCTTGTACATTGCTTAATTGAATTTTGTTCATCGACCAGCTAGTATGCCAAGTGTTATGGCCTAGAGTAATCATATCAGATACTAGACATAGGTTCCGAATCCTGATCCCAAATCTTGATATGTACTAGAAGTCTTTGGTTTTTGTATGTTTAGACAACTCTCATGCTGGCAATATAAAGTAGTCCATGTGGATTGAGATAGAGCATGGAGTGAATTTGAGCATCAGCAGATGTACTCGAATTGAAACCATACCTATTCTGTATCACTAAAAATATAATATAGCTGTGTTGCAACTTTAACCACACTCGGGGCATCAAATAACCCTAGAAGAGAAGGCAAACCATTGGTCGGTTGATTCATTTTATCAAAATCGGGTACACAAATATCTAATACACATTTGTAACAACACTTGCCTGAGTTTGAGGGCCACCAGTTTCTCTAGATAATACTCACAAAAAGAAGAAAAAAAATAGGGACAGTTAATCAGATCTTTGTCAGATAAGGATAGGGAAAAACTCACCTTTGCCTCATTAGTGACAGCAGGTCTTGTAGGGAATTCAACCTTTCTTGCTTTAATAATGGTGTCCTCCCTTAGTATTCTCTCTTGTGACTGGTCGTGCCCAAAGGGCCGTTTACCAAACAGCATTTGGTACAACAAAATACCAGCCGACCAGACATCAACCTAGTTGCATAAATAAAAGTTACTGTACAAGTTTAGTTTATAAACTAATAACAGTTCACTCATCATGGACTTTTAGGATAAAATGCGTCAATCAAGATGCAAACGCTGCATTAAGTCCAAGATCTTTAGAAGTAAGAACTAAAAAAATGTTGGGAACCTTTTTCCTGGCTTTCAGTGAATACCTATTTAACTTTATCAGCAAGTGAAAGCAAAGCAGGAACTCTCACCTTTGAGGATATAAGAGGCGTCTTGCTTAGCTCAAAGCATTCAGGAGGCAGGTACCTGGAAAAACAATTGACAGAAATAGTGGACCTTACTAATATTTTACGGAGGCAAGAGATGACAGCAAAAGTAAGTTCAGAACTAACGCACCTCGATAAAAACTAAGTGTGACATTCAAAAATTTAAAGCTCACCAGTACGTTCCAGCTCCCTGGGATGTTAGCTCCATGCCTTGGGATCCAACATCATCCTCCACTATCTTGCTAAGGCCAAAATCAGTGACTTTAGCAATGCCAAACTCATCAAACAGAACATTCCCTGGCTTCAAATCATAATGGATGATCTTCTGTGACTTTTTATTCAGGTAGACAAGGCCTTGAAAAATCTGCACAATGATGATCCTTGCTTCTCTTTCTGGCAACACAGGTGTTGCTTTGAGAACTGCATCAAGGTCCTTTCCTAGAGACAAGAATATTTATGACCAATATGAGAGGGGAATCCTAAAATACCTCATTGCACTGACAACAATAGCAACTGTACCATATTGATTATGCAATAAAGAGAGAAACAAACCACTACAGTACTCCAAGATAGTGCAAAATGTGTTTTGGTCTATCTCAAAAATGTCCCAAAGCTGCACAATGTGATGGTGCACCAAAGTCTTATGGATGTTGTACTCCCTGATTGCATGCCGTATATAACTTTGCTTCTTCTCTTCGCTCCACTGAGCATTTAGTCCATGTAGCTTACATGCAACATATCTATGGTCTACCAAGTCAAAAGCCTGCCAGAATTTTGCAATTTGAAGTGAATGGAAGGATATTTTGTCTCAACATTTTAACACATAAAAGAGGTCTACATTGCCATTTCGTAAATGATCATTCTATTGGTTCCTTTGACTGGAAATAAGATTAGCAGTCACTTTAAAATTCCTACCTTATACACCTCACTAAATCCTCCTTTTCCAAGAAGGTTTAAGAGGGCATATCGGTGGTTCAATATCTGAAAATTGTTAAAACGAGAACCATCTTCATCACGTATGCGTTTCATTTCACGAATTAGCCTTCCTTTCTCTAGTTCATATCGGTCCCTCTCACGCATTATCACATCTTCCTCCTAATTAAAAAGAAAATGTGGTGTGAAGCATGGACAAAGAACTGACATGTGGATAAATATTATTAAAAAAAAGGAGAGAACAGTTACACGTTTGATGCTGGCTAAACGAGACTTGTAGATCTCATCCTGAATGAGAGAATCTTCTTCCTGCAAACCTCCCTCCACATCTCCTCCATCACTTTTATCTGCAATGGTAGGGTAAGCATTATTGTCAGTAACCTTTTATACCTCAAGAAACATAGTTTAGACAGTCCAGGAAATTGAAAAATCAAATGAACAGCTATTCCTGCTGAAATTTTGACAAAACTGTCATGAACAAGAAGCCCAACATGGAAGTCATTTTAACCAAAGATTACTTCCAAGCTGATAAGAGATAGGCAACTATAAATTATAATAAGACAGGACCTCCAGCAAATGTTGCTGAAACCACACTCAAGCAAGAGCAGACAATAAATAAAATATTTTGTGCTTAAAGCTCCAGCTTTATTCTAATGCCAGCTGACAAGACAGGAACGAAATTGAAAATCACCCCACTATGTCTTGACCTTTGGAATGCCATGCAACCATTTTACACAAAGCAGATTCAAGTCCAGAAAAATATAGTAAAAGAAGTTTTAGAGGTCTAGTACCAATACTAAAAAGCATACAGGTTAGGTACATTTTCAGGAGGAAATCACATTCATGCACCAAAATAACACCATTTCTAGCAAGAGAAGGAAAAATGAGGAAGTACATATGATTCAACGGGAAAACTTTACCTGGTTGTCGTTTCTTGAGCAATTTACGCTGCCGTTCAATAGCTTCTTTAGTTTCTAATAAGTTTCTCTGAAGAAAAAAAAACATTAACAATAACACCTACTGAATCTAGGCATATGATAAGCAATGATTAGCAGTGTAACTAATATTAAACAGCAGAAACTAAATAGCACATAGGATAAGTGTATATTGGGCTTATCGGTGAGTTCAGCTTGCAAGAAATCTAACAAAAGTTTCTTCGAAATAGAACTAAACTGGAAAATGTCCAAAGTTACTTGGCCTGCTTTCTTTTTTATCCATCAATTTTACTGACCTCCTTCCCTGAGGGACAACTCTTGTGCATTCTAGGATCCAGGCAGAATAAACTAGTACCAGTTCGTCCTTCTTATTAGTGGTGTGGTGTGTTTTCAACTAATCATAGCCCTTCATCAAATTTTAAACTGTTATATAAATTTTTTACTTGAACTCTTAGATTTCAGTATACTAACTTTTCCTAATTTAAGTCTCCCCTTCTTTTGTGGGCATGGTTGTTAAGACATAAGTTGAAGCTCTATTGTACTGTATAAGCTAAACAGAAGTGCAGTAACTATGTTAATCGTCAGTATAGACACCTTAATATATCCCTATAATGAAAAACAAGCACTCTCTTGCGAGAACACCAAGCTAAGGAACGTACAAGCTGAGCATTGAGGTCCTTTAGTGCTTGCCCATCTTCCCAGGCCTCAGAAATAATGGTTCCAGCTCTGCAATTAACCAAAGAACATAAAGAACAGAAAACAATCAGCAGTCACAAAAATGAAGAGGTTAAATTAAAATGATACTAAGAGGAGTTTGGCATACAGGATACTCATATAATGTAGTTCTAATGGTAAACCTGTTTCATAGGTATCATCTACAAAATCACAACGACAATCAATCAATTAACTACACCTCAATCCATAGTTGGGATTGGATAATATGAATCCTCTATGTACTTTGCTCTTTGCTTATTCAGACCATTTTTTTTTCAACACTAGAATATTTGTCCTTCAAGACATATTAAGAGTTCTCTCAAGCTAGAGTTTCTCTAACTCTCTAACTTATTCCTACACAGACCTACAAGTACAACAACAACAACAAGTCTCTAACTAAAATAAAAATTACTCGTAAACAACACACCTAAAGTAAGCTAATAATAACAATTAAACCTTACTCCAAATTAGTTGTTATTAATCATACGGATTTTCTGCATCCATTGTATTCTATGTTTTATATGTGTCCGCATCTGAAAGATTGGTGCTCTAAGTCAACTTCTTTCCATGTCACTTTAGGTTATCTCATTGTTTTATTATGTTACCTTCAACCATTATAGTGTTGCACCTACGGACGGGTAATATGTACATAAAGATATGGCCAGATGAAACTCTGTTTTGTTTAATCTTCTATATGTGCTACTTGCAAAGTGGATGTGATCACTCTAATTTTGTCCAATCTTGTAAATCCATCTTAAAATTCACATTTTTACAATTTCATCTAGGGATATGTTAGACCTTAGATGCCCAACATTTACTCCCACATAACGTTGTTGGTCTCTCAACCTTTATACAGAATTACCTTTCTTTTTGTTATGTATCTTCCTTTTTTAATATCCCTCCTGTAGCATACCTCTATTTCAGACATGCAATTTTAATTCTTTTTTTCTTTCTAAGAAGTCATCCTACTGTGGTTCTATCTATTACATTTTTTGAGAAGAGAGGTTCTATCTATTACATTTGCATCTATTATGCCTTCTCCTGCAGGACTAAGTTTAGGTATCTCGATATTTGTGTTTAGACATCACAATCCCGTCAAATTCCACTTCACCTTTATTTTTTATTTTAGTTTTGTGATATCTAAACTCAGTGCATATATTTGTGTCTTTCTTCTACTTATCCTAAAACCTCATTATCTAGAGTGCTTATCCGTAGTTTCAAACTTTGATTCACTCTCTTACTGGTTTAGTCATTTAATCTAATGCCATACGAAAATAACTTGATCCATGGAATCCCTCATTATACGATTGTAACAAGAACCTCAATCCCAAACTAATTGGGGCTGACTATATGTAAATGACTGTTAGCTCATCTATAACTAAGGTAAACAAGTACCGACTCAAGAGAGACCCTCCGTGTAAACACAATTATAGGAACTCCTCTGTGCCTTCTCTCACTTCTCACACTTGTGAATGCTGCTTCACAAATATCCTTTATGGAACTTGTATGTTTGATATGATTTTTTTTTCAAACAACTAAAAGATTTTTCTTAGTGCTCTATCATCTGCTTTATTTAGGCCAATGAATATCATATGCAGATCTTTCTGTCTATTCCTATAGAATATCATCCATCTTCTTATAAAAATATAACGACCATTGCAGATCTATTAAGCATAAAATCAAACAGGTTCTCATTTCAGATATACTTTCTTACTAATTTGGCATTTTTTCATTCTTAAATATGTCATTGAATACCTTGGTTCGCCATACTACTACAACTGCTTCAAAGCCACTTCCAAAGTCTATGAAGATATCACCAGCCCTTTCTGGGCCTAAATGGTACCCCTAGTAAATTGTCAAGTGCAAGGATCAAGACTCCAAATTGCCTTACCATAAACTAACAAGATACTTGAATATTTTGGTTCTAAGTTTACCCTGGCAAGGTAAGCAAAATAGAGGTAGCGCACTACACATAGTGCATAGTCCAGAGAATCTATTTCTTACTCCTTCGATTGATAATGATAGCACATAGTCATCTGGTATACATGTCCAGTGAACTGCGGATATCAATCCACAACAACAACAACATACCGAGTATTATCCCACACCAGTGGGGTCTGGGGAGGGTAGTGTATACGCAGACCTTACCCCTACCTTGTGAGGATAGAGATATTGTTTTCAATAGACCCTCGGCTCAGGAAAGCATAAGCACCACATTAATGAAAATATAGACAAGAAGGGACATACCCAAAAAGCCATATAAAAGCTAAAACCTACTACCAACAGAAGGCGAGACTGCATGCCAATACTACTGTTATGAACACTCTAGACTACCTACTCTACTACCCTAATCCTCGATCTCCATATCTTCCTATCAAGGGTCATGTCCTCGGTCAGCTGAAGTTGCGCCATGTCTTGCCTAATCACCTCTCCCACCTCTTCTTTGGCCTACCTCTACCTCTCCGTAGGCCCTCCAATGTCAACCCCTCACACCTCCTCACCGGGGCATTTGTGCTCCTCCTCCTCGCATCATCAAACCACCTAAGTCGCGCTTCTGCATCTTGTCCTCAATAGGGGCCACACCCACTTTGTCGCGAATAACCTCATTTCTAATCCTATCTAACCTGGTGTGCCCGCACATTCATCTCCCCATCCTCATCTCTGCTACCTTCATCTTCTGGACATGAGCGATCTTGACAAGCCAACACTCAGTCTCATACAACATCGTCGGTCTGACCACCATTCTGTAGAACTTACCTTTAAGTTTCGGTGGCACTTTCTTGTCACACAAAACACTAGAAGTGAGTCTCCATTTCATCCATCCCGCCCCAGTACAATGTGTGACATCTTCATCAATCTTCCCACCCCCTGAACAATAGACCCAAGGTACTTAAAAGTTCCTCTCACAGGGATGACAAGCGAGTCCAGCCTCATCTCACCTCCCCCCCCCCTCGAGTCTCACGATTGAACTTACACTCCAAGTATTCTGTCTTGGTCCTTCTCAACTTGAAACCTTTAGACTCCAGGGTCTGCCTCCATACCTCTAACAACGCGTTCACACCGCCTCGCGTCTGGTCAATCAACACAATATCATCGGCACCATACCTCTAACAACGCGTTCACACCGCCTCGCGACTCGTCAATCAATACAATATCATCGGCAAATAGCGTGCACCACGGCACCTCCCCTTAGATGTGGCGCGTCAGTACGTCCATCGCAAGGGCAAACAAAAAAAGGTTGAATGTCGATCCCTGATGCAACCCTCATCATAACCGGAAAATGGTCCGAGTCCCCGCTCACCGTCCTCACTCGGGTCTTTGCTCCATCATACATGTCCTTAATCACCTTAACGTAGGCAACAGGTACACCTCTACCCCATCTCCACAAAACTTTCCTCGGAACTTTATCACACGCCTTTTCTAAGTCGATGAACACCATATGTAAGTCCTTCTTCTTCTCCCTGCTCCATCAATCTCCTAACAAGGTGGATGGCTTCTGTAGTCGAATGTCCCGGCATGAACCCGAACTGATTCTCGAAAATAGACACACTCCTCCTCACCCTTAGCTCTACCACTCTCTCCCAGACGTTCATAGTATGGCTAAGCAGCTTGATACCCCGATAACTATTGCAATTTTGGATATCACCCTTGTTCTTGTATACAGGAACCATAATGTGCCACCTCCATTCTTCGGGCATCTTCTTCGTTATAAAAATTACATTAAATAACCTAGTGAGTCACATAAACCGTAAAGCCAATTTAGGTTCCGTTTCTTTTTCAGAATTAACTTGACTAGCATCTTACATAAGACAAAAGCTCCAGTTTCACCTACAATCTTCCGCTGGCATCCTATGGTTAAACCATGACCAAGTCCATTGTAAAGCACCTTCAACATTCATCACTATATTCCAAAAGTGAATGTGCTTTTTGAGCAATAACTTGCTATGCAAGCTTCTGAAAGAAATCATGGAAATCTCTTAAAGCATGGTCAGAACAACAGTTGGGGATTTGTTGAAGCATGTGACCTTCAATAGATACCATAGTGCTAAACAATTCAAAATTCCCAGAGACCACACAGAGTACATTTCCAGATAAGAAGCAGAAATACAGGCACTATTTTGCATATTAGATTAAGTATCCTTCGCTTCCAAAGCATCGAAATATTATGAAGCATTTTCCCTCATATCAAATATAAAATGGACATAACAGATGAACAAAGGACAGCATCGTTGGAGATGAGTGAACACTTTGATACTTTAGCAAATTTCTACCATTAGATCAAAATGTGAAGCTTATATAACACTGGGCACTCTATAGATAGATTTTCTGTTGATGGGTACACAAACTTTCTTTAAGTAGGTTTGATGAGGCAATATAATTGCTGGCAGCTTCCTATGGACAGCTTAGTTGAAGTCATCTGTTCAACTTATTATATACACTAGACCAAGCAGAAGTAACACGTGATAAGGATGAGGTACCTGATTACTCCCACGTTGCCCAGTCTCAAAGATTCCTGTCGCACTTTCATACGTGCCTCTTGCCTCTCAGCTTTTGAAACAGATATTAACAATTCAGATATTATTTTCGTTCTCTGCAGAATAAAAATATATGTATGAACCACTGCCATGAGGAAATACAAATAAACAGGAATACATCAACCATATTTCTTCAGATTTTTCTTTTGATCAAGTCAATAAAATTATTAATGACAGGGCCAAACGAAAAGTGCTCGTATACGAGAAGTATAACAAAAAGTAAAAAAAAACTACAAAAACATATGGTTCTCTACGAAGGACACCCAATATCCTATACAACAAGGAACTTCATGGGTGCACCAAAAGAAAATAAGGGATAGGAGGCTACTCCTCATCTGAACAAAACTCATCTCTACCCCTTCAAAAGCTCATATGTTTCTTTCCCTCCAAACAAACTGATGGAATCCCACATCAGAGATGGATGGGTCTTGGACTCTTTATATGGCTTGGGGAATCCTCACCCTTTGAGCTAGCTTTTGGGGTTGATTTAGGCCTAAGGTCCATTCTTATCAAGGTATTAGAGTCAGGACCCCAAGATAGATTGTTCACACTCCAGTTGGCCAGTTTGGGCATGCGGTGGGGTGATGGAATCCCACATCGGAGATGGATGAGTTCCTTGGACTTTTTATATGGCTTGGCAATCCTCGCCCTTTGAGCTAACTTTTGAGGTTGAGTTAGGCCCAAGGTCCATTTTTATTATAAACCACATGAGTGCTAGTGGAACAACCGTCCATGCCATGTGCTTTTTCCTCCTCTTCCCACAATTCCAATTGATCATTAATTCTTAAAGAGTATTTGGCATCACCCATGAAATACCAAACCAACTAAGTATTTCCCCCCATAACCTTGAGCCAACACGACAATGTACAAGGAGATGATCCACATCTTCACCCGCCACCTTGCACAAGAAGCACCAATTGACACGAATGACCTTCCGCTTCCTAAGGTTCTCGGCCATCAAGATCACCCCTCTAGCTGCTAACCAAGTGAAGCATACTTTCATCGGCACCGACGGGATCCAAATCGAGCTATATGGAAAAACATTCTCCTCCCTAATTAAAAGCTTTTCATAGAAAGACTTAATAGTAATACTTGTATTCCCCAACCCCACCTCCATGCATCACGGCTATATGGTGATGTACATTGTTTATGGAGCAAGTCTATCAATCTTTGGACCTCAATCACCTCCTAATCATGGAAACTCTTCCTGAATCTCAAATCCCAAGAAATCTCTCCACCTTCTATCATCTGACTTTGTTGGACTGTCAACTCCTTTTGGCTTGATACTCTGTACATGTTCGGTAAATCATCTTTCAACATGTTACCTCCACACCACCTATGTCTCCAAAAACTAACTCTCCTCCCCTCTCCTACCTTGAAAGATATATTGCAACTAAATTCTGCCCATCCCGTCATAATGTTCCTCCATAACCCACAACCATAAGGCATGTTGACATCTTTCCAGCCCCTATCCCCCCCCCCCCCCCC